>APFE031059311.1:887-83406 GCA_000404065.3 Pinus taeda
ACATATCGTGACCGTCGGATTGTAAGTTACAAAAGTACATAGTAAAGAAACACACTTTACCTAACTCTATAGTAGACCAAGTTATACTTAACTATTTCCTATGTGTCAGAATATCCTAACAGTTTTTGCTTGATACTGGAGCTTCAATTGGTCGAAGCTCTGTTGTGATTGGGCCATTTATGCCTTCATTTGATGGGCGACACTCTATCTCTTTTCTACCAATTGTTGCTCTAACTGTTGTATTCTTTCTTCTTTCTCCCTTACCAATTGTTTGACTTCCACTGCTTTGTCAATAGTAGCAGATGCATAAACACTTGCAAACTGTGATAGATTTCTCAGATTTTCTAAAGGATTCATGGGGGTATCCTTCCATACTACATCCATAGGTTCATTATCAGGAATCTGTGCTGATGATGCTTCTATTTTCCTCCTTTTCCTCTATCATTTTACTACATCTCGATGCTTGGGAGTGTAAAAGACATCAAGAGGAGGAATTTCCTCTACTCTGAGAATGATTTCGGTTGAAGGGAAGGTCGAGATGATCTCAACTTCTTCTATGGTGATAGCTTTGTCAGTAGCCCATCTAGTAAGCGAGCTTTGTCCAATGTTTTGGAGTGTCTTGAATGTTGTTTCCATTTCAACATCTTTTTCCCCTTGTTGTCTTCTTAGTTGTTGGTCAAATTGTTTCCATGTCTCATCTAGTTGATTTTTTAGAGGGGATTCATCTCTGTGCACTTTAGTGGAAAACATATTCCACTTCTTTCTCCTTTGAGACCTTTTAAGATTCCTTACCAATGTTCTTTTCTGGACTCTTCTCTAGGCTCTTCTGTAAGTTATGCTCTGAATCATGTTCTGAAATTTGTGCCGATTTCTGCTCTGAAGTTTGTTCGGAACCTTGTTCTAATTTCTTCTCTAGATTATGCTCGAAACTATGTTCCGAGACCTTTTTTGAGTTTTGGCTTGAGCTTTGTTCTTTTTGAACATTTGGCTAAGGGATCTCTAATAGATCCAAAGGGACTTTTTGTAGCCTTCTCCTCCTGTTTTGGTGGAATTGAGCTAGTTTTTGTGGATCCAATCTCAAATTAGCCAATTGCTGCACTTGTGAAAACAACTCAGCATACCCAAACAGGTCATCAAAATCATCATCCTCGTGGCAGAACTATCTAATTTTCACTTGGGCAATGAATTTTTGTGCAACCTTATTGGGGTCAAACTGTCTGCTAGGAATGGTGGCAAGTTTTAAACATGTAATGTGATCAATTTCAAGCACAACATGCTTGAAATTGTGTATTGCATAAACATCACATTGGAGGGGCAAGGAAGGCCAAAGAGACTATTCAAATTCTCTTAGGGTCTTGGTTATCCCAACCCCTATAGTTTGATAAGCGATCTCTTTAGCAAGTAGTTTATCTGGTACATACCATGGGAGAACATGGGGAGGTGCTATGCTTCCATAGACTCAGACACAAGTAAACAATTCTTCCCGAAACCATCTACCTATTGGTATAAAATCAATCTTGGCCTCATCATATAATCTTGGGGCCCTCTTGTCAAAAACAACTTGGTGGATGGGTAGCATAACTCCTTGGAAGATGTTGCAGAAATGGGTGTGGAAATTGGATTCCCACAAGGTTCTGTGATATATATGAATGGGCGTAGGATCTTGAATAGTCCATTTCCACCCCATAGTTGGGAAACTGGTAGTGAAACAAATTGCATCAATAATGTAGGCACTCATAAAAAATGGTGGGATTGTTCTAGAAGTGACATATTGGTGTTGTCTAAATTCCCGAATTTATAAGGCAAGGTTGTTAGACAAGATAGTGCCCCAATCCATTGTAAAAGAATTTACCAATGCATCAATTAGGGGAACCCACTCAACAAAGAACTTGATTTTATTGGCATATCCAAACAATCTACACATCATAGTTGTGATATAAGAGTAGTAAGTAGTAAGAGATGATATAGAATACATACTTTATTTCTCATGTTTGTGCTTGTTTGATTTGGACCTCCATTGCTTAATTGGGTCTGATGGTTCATCATTCTCGGCTGCGAAATTCTCGAGGAAGGCTTTATCATACACCTTTTGTGGATCTTGTATATGATACATTCTCTTCAAGTCTTCTGCTATGAAGGACCTCATAACCGTTTGCCTTGAAGTCTAAAATTTCCTATCGGAAATGTTAATATACTCTATTATCCATTTTACCATATCAGTGTGAGGTAAAATCTTGGGTCTAGCAGCAATTCTATGAAGGAAAAAACTTGCAACTTCGAAGTGGGAGGCTTCAAAAGAGGTAGTAGCGTATGTTGTTGCTTCTCTTCAAATTATCTTAGGACCTTCACTCTCCAGCAACTGTTACATGGTTTCCCATGAAGAAGTACCATTGTCGATAGTGCATGTCGTGTCTGAGAACAATGGGGGAATTTTTGTTACATCAGATGTAGAAGATTATGTGGCTTCCATGGGTTTATTTCCTTTCTTCGACTTAGTCATCCTGTTACACAATTCTTTCTCAAGCGAAACCTGCAAAATAAGAACACAAAGGAATGAAGAGCGATAGGAGTTGAATGTGGAAGCATACAAACACACAAGGCCTTGAACTGATGGGAAGGGAAGTGTAAATGTGAATCATCTCTTTGGGCTTTGAAATCATAAATACCATTAGAATCCTTTAATAACTAAAATCATGGCTTCGCGTGGTTATTTATCATCCATTAATATATCGCACCGCAAAAAACTTTTAGAAAGGTAAATAAAACATATTTTCAATCACTTCGTCGATATGCAATAACGATATCACTGTATCAGTTTATTTGAGAGATGTGCGATTGCAATAATCATAATATCGCAATTGAAGGTTTCGAAGTAGCGGAGAATGGATATGGCCGAAAGCTTTGAGCGATTGCAAAATTGTGAGAAGTGACGTGGCCTTATAGTGGGCCCATGGGTTTTTTATTAAGCGAAGATTTTGCTTTTAGCTTTATGATTATCCTTAGGCACGCCCTTTAAGAAATAACTCTATTGCAATTGGGGGGAATTGGGATTGATACAAGCGTGGAGCATGTTGAGACTCTTGCAATTTATCCCGATGTGTTGTTTTTTAGAGAGTGTGTTTTATTGTTTTGTCGAGTCGGGTAGCTTGTCGCATTTCACAATAGGAATATCACTTAGTCCTGTGATATATCCCTTTTGTCAAAAGATTGCGATGTGGGGAATTTCCACCTTGAAGGAATTTCATCAATAGTTAAGCCTTTTAAGGAATAGATAGTTTTGGTTCCTAGGGGCTATCTTTTATCGCATTCGCAAGTTTTGAAAGGGTAAATGAAACTTTGTGACATGCAATATTGTCGGGTTTTCTTTAAGGTAAGCCTTATTGAATTCATTCAACCTTTAATGAGGATTTGTTTATTAAAAAATCAAATTTATTCTTAACAAAAAAGGCTAAAGTAAATTAACCATATTCCTATGTTTTTCAATTTTTTAAGGGTCCCTATTTATTTATACAATAATTTCATCAGTCATTTATGTAAAATAAATGGGGGGTTGTTGCATAGCCACAACAGTGCCACAAATCATTTTGAAGATTTGTATTATGGTCCATAGCTAGAAGAGGTCTTCCTATGACATATAGAGTCCTTCAAACCTAGATCTCAATGTGAGGGAATTTCTCATATAGAATTCAATAGGCCAAGTATGTACTTTTCTTTAATGAATGCAACTCTCATTCCTTTATCCTCCAAAGTGAAACCAAATTCTTCTTTAATCTTGGCACATATAATGCACCGTGAAGCAAGACAAATTCCCCAGAGTTCAAATAAAATTTGACAAATCCAAAGCCCTTTACGAGATGAGTGGTATTGTCACCAAGAATAATGTTCGATTCGTCTCCCTCTCTACCAGGTTAGAGAAAACCTCCTTATATCCAAAGAAGTGATGAGAGGCCACACTATCAACCAACCAACTATCCCAACAATCTGGAGGATATGAACTAGATAATCCGAAAATAAGAATATATTCAAATTGATTAGTAGCATTGCCTTCATACTTGGAGTTCCTTCACCTCTTTGGAAGACGATAATTATCTTCACGATCATCAAGGGAGTCCCTTCTTCTATCATTCCTTCTTATATCGTCTCTTCTTTCATATGACCTGTTGTTGTTGAAGCCACGGTTATTGTTGTAGGGCCTTTAAGAGTTTATTCTTGGAGCATCTCTCTTTTCGGAACAATCTCGAGCATAATGACCCTTTCAATGATAATTGTAGCACTCAACATCTCTATCTCACCTTCTTGAATCCCTGGAATCTCGATTATATTGAGGAAGTTTTCTTTATTTATATGGCTTTCCCTTTCCTTTGTTTGAATTCTTTTTCTTTCCTTGAGCAACGTAGGCAGTGGGCTTTCCTTCCTTTCATCCTTGAATTCTTCCTCTAGATATCACCCTTGATTCTTCTTGAGTGAGATTTCCAACAAGCTCATCAAATGACGAGAAGCTATTTTTGTCACTTTTAGTAGTAATTAAGGTTTACCAAATGGGAGGGAGGCCTCTAAGATTTATAATCACTAATGCCCTGTCAGGTCTGGTTTCCCCAATTCTTTGTAGTTGATCTCTAAGACGAGATATCCTGATAATGTATGATTGTATAGATTCTCCTTTGTTCATCTTTGTGTTCTTGAGTTGATATTTCAAAAATATGATTTCATTCAAATTGTTGACTTCATACATGCTAGCTACCTTATCATGCATATCCTTATACCTTCTCAAATTTCTAACATACGGAAGTAGATTATCTTGTAAACCATCCATTATAATTTGCTTTTAACTCACCATTATTATGCTTGTTTTTAACAGCAATAGAAGCATTTTCCAGAGGCTCATGAACTCTTCTTTGAATGAAATCTGAAACATCATTGCTGTCAATTATGATCTCCAAAATGACTTTGCATGCAGCAAAGTTAGATGAGTCACCCAACTTCTCATGCTCCTTGAAGAAATAGGAAGACATTTTTACCAAAAGATTTTCCTTTTTCGATCAACTACTGGAAAAATGGATGCTCTTTCTCTATGTATCTTGGGCTTGTCTTCACCTCAGCTTTGATACCATGTTAATTTTTTATCAATTTGTTGTATGTTGCAACTATCACTTCAACAAAATCCAATAACATCCAATTTAACAAATTACTTCTTCAATTATCCAATGATAGTGGAGCAATAGTAGATAGAACAATTGGAAAAATGCACAAATTCAACACAGCCAAGAGACAAGAGACACAAATTTGGTCTATGAAAAGGGGAAAACCCCACTAGGGAGAAAACCCTTGTAAATCTTCTTTTGTTAGTTTGTCTTCAAATGTTCAACAAAGATAGTACATCATCCAAGAGTCAAAGTCAAACTTTGACTAGCTAATATCCAATGTCAATATCCAATATCCAAATAATTAAATCAATATACCAATGCCAAAGATGAGGAGGAAGAGTAAAATATGTAAAAAGTCAATAACAATTGACTACCCTAACTAGTCAAGTCAACAATAGTCAAATCAAGCTCAATTTTGCTCCAATTTAATTCGGTCAATGCCCAGTCAATGCGGCTTCTTTTCCTGGTCAAGGATCAGTCAAAACAACTCCCAAAACTTCGGCCAAACATGGTTAATGGAGAGAAAAATTTTGTTGTCACTATTTGCAATTTTTTGCGGTTCAAACCATAAATTCAACATCAGTCAAACTACTTAAAATTCTTTGATTTGTGTGTCCTTCAATGCAGCCTGCAAAAATAAAAAAGTTGCACCCAAAACGAAGTCAATTGATGTAAATTTTACCATGGTCAACACCCTACAACAGACCTGCAATTTTGCTGCAACTCAATCCAATAAAAAACAACCACTTGTCCTTCGCATGAGAGACAAAAACCCTTCCAATATGAGTTGTACGAAGCTATAAGAATAAGAGAAAGAAGATGTGATGTAAGGTGATGAAGTGCCAATTGAAGATGAAGGTCTCTTGCATTTATATGATTGATGAGGGTGAAAAGACATGTCCGTTGGGCATCATGAGCCTACATGATGTTGAAGTCGATCTTGATAATTTACATATGAGTGGGTTGCAATTCAAAAACACACTTCTCCTTGTCCGATTTGAGTGATCTTTAGTTCGATTTTGGTCCTCTCGGAAAGAGGAATTTAATGCAATAATTATCTCCATCAAATGAGTTGTCCAAAGTGGAATTTGACCCTAGTTGCATAATTTAACATGTTCAGGGTATGACCAATGGACATTAGAGAAATTTTGAGGTCTAAAATGGGACTTTTGAGGAATATTATTAATTAATAGTGGAAATAATAAAATAAGATTAGATTACAACATCAAATTTTAAAGGAATAAATAAATTAATAAAATAATCAACTTGTATTTTCAACTTATCTCCCTATGATTTTACTCAAATTTTGAGCCAGGGCACTCATTGGATGCGAAATTTAATTCATCATCTAAGGAGTACTCATGTTGCATACTTTTGATGGACCCTGTTAAATAAAAAGATGAAAAATACATGAAAAGTGTGATTGCAATCATGCTTTTTCATGCATTTCTAATTTTTCATGTAGAAGGGTCCATCGAAAGTGTGCAACATGGGTACTCATTGGATGAGAAATTAAATTTTGTATCCAATGAGTGTTCCCGCTCGAAATTTGAGTAAAATTGTAGGGAGATAAGTTGAAAATATGAGTTGAAAAAAATAGGGTTTTTTTTTAATCTTTTCACTTTGTTACTCCAAAAATTATGAATCATCCCCCATGGTTGACATCATAAACTTGAATCCTATTGGTTCTTATAAAATTGATTTTAGTTGTAGATTTTTGTTTTGAGGCTCATTTTTTACCTCAAAATTTCTCTAATGGTTGTGAAGTGCACTAGATCGAATAGTAGGCCAATTTTATCTTATTCAAGGTAGATTGGTTGTTGAAGATCTCACACCAAACCCTAGTTGTGTATTCTTGTATCAATGATTGTATGAGGGCCATTATCCCTAGTACGAGAGCCCTAAACTGTTGTATTATAGATTGATAATATAACAAAGTTGGGTTATTGAAAATTTGTAAAAAGTTGTATATTTGTGCACGTGTTGATTTACTGTTGTTTATATTCCACTGTGAAAAGTAGTTTGTTGTGGCATTTGAGTTGGTAGTATCCGAGATTGTAAGACACTGGCCTAGATTTTCTAGTGTCGTGGAAAAACAACATGGCATCAGAGCTACTTTGAAGGGCTAGTGAATTAGAGTGTGTACAACGAAGCAACTCAGAGGGAGCTGGGATCGTCTAGATCATGGAGTAGAGCATTCAACTGAAGACATGGAGATGTGGTCATGATTGGCTTGGCAATGCGATAGGTTGGGAGTTCTGGTGGATTGGTGGTGAACCTGATATTCAATAATTTTTGTGGGGCAAGTTACTAATCATGGACTTCCTTTGACTTGCCATGGATCGTTGGGATAATTGGAGGATTGCTTTGGCATGGATGAGATTGGTATGATCGAGATTCCTTCATGTGATGGACAAGATGTTGCTAGGCTAGTTTCTTCATTTGATTTTGATGTTGCATATCCAATATTGGAGGGATGTTCACAAGTTGTGTTTGGTTTAGGAGGATGGGTACATGCAAGACTAAGTTGATGTGATGATGTCTCATGTTCTATCGCAACTCGGATTGACCTTCTAGGACACGAAAGCAGTAGAATGTTGAGTCATTAAAGATCGTGTAGACTTAGAGGAAGTATAGCTTCAGAGGGAGCAACCCTATGGAAGTGTTGAGATCTCCAGGTTTAGATGAAGATGAGGTAGAGGCACTATTAAGATAGCATGGTCCATTCTACAGAGTATGTTGCAGTGATGGATATCAGATGGGCTAGTGTTGCCGATAATGATGATAGAGACTTCCTAGTGTTGGAAGTACCTTCCTTACTAAGATGGACTGTTGAGATCTATAGCTTGGGAGGTACTCCGAACCCTAAGGTACAGGGTTGTGGAGGAATTGACATCATAAGATAACTTGTGGGTTAAGAACCCAAGGTTGCGGGTTTGGCACCCAAAGGAGTTGGGCCAAATTCAAGTACAAAAATGGATGACATGACACTTGGATATGGAAGAGATCACTTAAAGGAATAAGGGGCAACTTCAAGCACCAAGAAAGGACATGTAGAAGTTGAGATATTATTTTTTTATATGTTTATGTAGGTGAATTTGTCTAAAATATTAAGTTGGCCTTAGTTAAAGATACCCTTCTTGAAGGGATAGACAACGTTCTTGGCTTATAGGGGCTTGACCCAGGTTCGGAAGAGTTATTTAGCCAAACATATCCCATAGCTACCGGCCCTTTTGGCAACAGCCCGTGGAGCACGGACTGAGGTCTCACACGAGGTAGTAGGTGAGGGTGTTGGAACTAGGTTTCTGCACCCTTGGGATGTCTTCATGTGGTCTGGGGGTTTTGAGCACTGTTCTGTGGCTTCGCGCCACTCTGCTTCGCGTAGATCCGGACCCAGAATACTCCTTAATACTCATTAATCTGTTGTTTATGGATTCAATCTACTTTTTATGGTCTTTAAGCAAACATTTAACAAAATTAACCAGTTTGCGCACTTAGAATATATACAAATTCGCATATATTCATATCATAAGCATACGCGCATAGATCAAACAGTTATAATAACCATCCATTAGCCAGATTTGCAATATTTTAGATTTAACACAGAAATTCAGAATCAACTTATCTTTATTCAATTTCTTCACCAATACATCCAGATCTGTCCTGCGCACTCAGCTGCAGGGGTCCGCGTACACAGTTGCAGACTTTACTAGGCCTCTGTGCACTCAGCTGCAGGGGTCCGCGCACACAGTTGCGGACTCTACCAGGCCTCTGCGTACATAGCTGCAGAGCCTCTATCTACTACCCAATACCCTCGACTCAGACTTACAGACGCTTCAAGACTTTTCTTCTCAGAAACCCATTACATATCAGATCTAAGATTCCATCCCAAAAAGCTACTTTCTACCCATAGAGCCTCGCTCTATTTATACCTTCCTATGGTTCGTGGACCAACTTACTTCCTATTATTCTATATTATTTCTTGGGGGGACAACCCTTTGACTTGACCTTTTACATTTCGCGCTTCGCATATTTCAGAGTTTTACAATATTTTTATCCTAACTTATAGGCTTTCATCCCCAAAACTATTACACGGGACCTCCACTACCCAACAATCCCCCAACACAATCATTGTGACTCATGCCGAGTCACTCGTTGGTGCGGCGAGACGCGCTGCCTTGGCTTCACGGTTCACCTCCCTTTGGGTGACGCTCTTCGTCCTGCTGCAACGCTTTGTCCAGCTCCTGCTTCATTGTTTCTACCAAGTCTCGCAACCAAAAATGTTTATTATGCTCTGCTTGATTAACAAAAAACACCCCCTCATAGGATTTTAGCTTTAGCGAGGGAGCCACATATGGGACCTCCTCGTACCACCGTAGCCACTTCCTACCTTCGTACCTTCTTTTTGCATTGTCTGCTGCAGCTTGTGTTGCGATTTTGACAGACCCTGGTTGCTGTCCACGAGATCCCAATCCTCAAGGTACATCAGAGATGACTTATTAACTGCACTTCTACCAGTGGTCTCCATCTTTCCATCCTTCCTCTTTTCTGTTGTGGTTCGTCAGCCCACCTATGGGCAAGGCTGCAACATCCAGACCAGTTCTACTTCGTGTCTACCATTTTCTAGTACATCCCCTACTCTCGATGTTAAACTCTGTGCGGTGCCCGCAGCTATCAACACCATGTTCTTCAGGGAGCCTTGCTTCTCCATCAACCATATCACCACCCTCGAGCTTACTCCTTGTGCATATATAATGAAGAGTTCCATAGTAGTAGGGAGGCACAATAGCTGACGGTTCTCAGAAGTGTAGCTCACTCGGTGGATGCCCCCCTATGATTTATAAGTGTTTCAAATTTCAAATTTGTTGGCTCTCGCCTGTTCTGGTGCCCTCACGTTAAACTTGTGGCAGATCGTGCCATATCTGGCTCATACCCCTTCTCTAAATTGTCTGCCACCCGCTCCCATTTTCCATGAGGCAGACATCTTGTCATGAATAGTGACAACAATGATCATCTCTTTTCTTATCAACGCATCAACGCAACCCTTTCCGTGCAACCATGACCCTTGTGATAGGCCAAATCTATGCGTATCCTGGAAATCACGCCTCTTTCCCCTAGACTGCTTTATTGTCCCATGCTCTCTTTCAACTAGTTGGAGCGATGAGACTGTCCTTTGGGCGGTTACTCAGGCGGTGGTCCCAGCCTTGTAGAGCTTTAGGCAACTACCATTCACTCTTCCCGGGAAAGGGTCTCCATTGAGCTTGGCAAGCTGAATCGCGCCCCCATCAGTATCTTCTTTGCCAACATAGGGTCCCAACCAATGCATTCGTAGTTTGCCAAGGAATTTCTCAAACTTGTTATCATATAGTAATACTAGATCATTTTCCTTGAAAGTGCGCACCTTGATATGGCTATCATGCCACGCTTTCTCTCGTTGTTTCTGTACTTGTTGATGGAATCTAGCCAAAAATCAGTCCTCCTCCAGCTCCTCTAATTGCACGAGTTGTTCCTCCAAAGCCCTACGGTCAGCCATGCCTGTTATGGCCACTATTCGCAGACTAAGGATAATGTATTTCATCAGCATGACGACCTTCTTGCCATAGACTAACCGGAAAGGTGTCTGGCCCATCAACTTCTTGCACGTAGTTTGTTATGCCCATAACACAACAGGGATGCACAAGTCCCAGTCGTTTCGTTGCGCATTACAGACCTTGGTCAACGCAGTCTCCAAAATTTTGTTGAATGCTTCAACAGTCCCATTCGCTTGCGGGTGGTATGGCGTACTCTGTTGATGATATATCTAGAATTCCTCAGTGAGTGCATTGATCATTTCATTCAGAAAGTGCGTACCCCGGTCACTCATGAGGATTTTGGGACATCCAAACATGATAAACACGTTCTCGAACAAAAACTTTGTAGCTGTAGCAGTCATGCAGTCCTTAACCGGCTATGCCTCTGCCCACCTAGTCAAATATTTTGTCGCGGTGATGATATAGCGTACTCCCATCTTCCCTCGAGGTGCGATAGGTCCTACGAAGTCTATTTCCCACATCTCGAATGGTTGTAGCATCATCTCTGGTTTAAGTAGTATTTCATCCCTCCGTGATGGTTTCTCGGTCCATTGACAGACGTCGTAGGCCCGACAATACACATTCGAGTCATGATGTAGAATTGGCCATCATAGTCCTGTGCGAAGAATCTTCTGTGTTGTAGCGCAACCTGCGAAATCTCCTCCAGCCACCCCTCCATGTGCTTCGGCCAAGATTTGTCTGCGCTCGAATTCAGGCACATATCTATGAGATTTTGTCATTGCCCATTTTGTAGAGTTGTCATGCAATAACGGTAAACTCTGTTGCGCGTATCACCAATTCTTTTTTCTGCTAAATAGAATATCCTTGAGGCGCAGTTCCTGTGGTCAAGAAGTGGATTATGTCCTCAAAATGGCCATCTGCGACGCAAACGACATACAGTTGTGCATCCAGGAGTCTATCCTCTAAATTTGTGGGCTCTTCACCGTTCTTGATTCGAGACAGATGATCTGGGCCCGCGTTGAGACGTCCCGACTTTACGATAACTTCAAAGTCATATTCTTGAAATAATAACAACCATCTACAAATGTCTCCCCCCCCCCCCCAACACAGGCTTA
Source organism: Pinus taeda (assembly GCA_000404065.3). Classification (NCBI taxonomy): domain Eukaryota; kingdom Viridiplantae; phylum Streptophyta; class Pinopsida; order Pinales; family Pinaceae; genus Pinus; species Pinus taeda. Next base: position 12,678 of record APFE031059311.1, read on the forward strand.
TTCACTAGGTATTTTAGCGCAGAGTGGTCAGTATACATCTTGAAATGCCCTCCGAGCAGATAGTGGTAGTATTTTTGAAGCGCGTGTACCATCGCCAATCCCTCTCACTCAGTAGTGGAGTAATTCTTCTCAACTTTTGATAATCTTCGACTGGCGAAAGCAATTGGGTGATCAATTCCCTCTGTGCCTTCTTGAGTAAGTACTGCCCCCAACGAGATACATGACGTGTCGACATGCACGTGAAATTCAACATCCCATTTCAGGAAGACCAATATCGAGGCGGATGTCATCTTTTCCTTAAGTGTTTCTAGGCTTTTGTCACATTCCTCATTCCAGCAATAAGTAGCATCCTTCTTGAGCAACTGTTCCATTAGCACCATGATATGTGTGTAGCTTTTTATGAATTTCTGATAATAATCAGTGTGTCCTAGCGTGGCGCGTAATTTTTTGACACTGCGCGGCGCTTGCAGATTGTGTATGACAACTATCTTCGCTGGATTCACCATCAGACCTTGCTTACAAACCACATGGCCAAGCAGATTCCCGAAGGGGAAGAGAAACATACACTTATTTAGGATTAGCGCAATCTAGTGTCGTCAACAAGTATCCAACATTAAACGTAAGCTCGTGATATGCTTCTTAACCAGCCCAAATACGGTCCAATCATCCAAATATACTTCTAAGAACTTATGTATAAATTCCTTGAATGCAACTACCACAATGCGTGAGAATATCGTCGGTGCGTTCTTCAGTCTAAAGGGCATCACCGTATATTGAAAACAGCCCCATTCAGTAGCGAAAGTTGTCCTGCTCCTATCCTTTGGCACGATCTTGATCTGGTGGAACCCTGAGAACCCGTCCGTGAAGGAGTAGTTTTCCTGTCCTCCCACATTTTCTAGTACTCCATCCATAAAGGGAATTGGAAATGGGTCATTAGCAGAGGCATCATTGAGCTTCTTGAGATCCACGCAGATGCGAATTTCACACTTATGCTTCTTCTCCTGCACAACCATAGGACTTACCCAATCAGACTCCTCGACTGGTTCAATTATTCCTGCTGCAAGCATCTTGTCTAATTCATCACGGACATTTGCTTTGTATTTTGGATTCAACTGGTAAGGTCGCTACTTGACTGGCTTTGCATCCGGCTTCAGAGTGATCTTCATAATTCCCAGGTCACTAAGGATCCCTTTTAACTCCATGATTTTTGTTGGGAATAAATTTCAATATTCTCGAAGCAACTCGATGACCTTTTCCATTGTATCGTCGTCCCAATAATCCCCAAGCGTTGCATACTTCGACTCTTCCTCTGTTCCGATATTTACTTGTTTTGTTTTCAACGGTGCGGTGATGTCTAGATCTTCGATCGCTGGTCCGCATACGTCGCGACTCCCCTCTGATTCTGGAATATTGATGTTTCTAGGGTCGTCATCATCATCTTCTACCTGCACCTTATAACATTCCAGGGCTTGGCTCAACTGGTGCGACCAATCTGGATGTATAAGTTCTTCCAGTTCCAGCGGTGTTTTAAAAATGACAGCCTTCACCAGCTGTAACGCATCGTCCACAGTATCCATCCATTGATCTTCAAAGAGGAATGTTGATAAAAACCCTTCGCGCAAGATATCCCACTCACCTATGCCATGTCGGAGCTCTGTTTCAGTATACTAGTTCCTGGGAATGACATCCAAGGTGTGATAAAATAAGTGTACCCATTCTGGTTGAGGCTCCTCTCCGTAGGTTTTGATCCATCTGGTAAGGTGAATGCGTGGGTCATCATGTCCATCGTATTTCTCCATTATTCATATTTCCAACTTCCCAAATCTTATCTACATCATGCGCTTGCAGCCACGCCAATCTTCGAAAGTCCCTTCATGTGTGCCCCACCATCGTGCAGGTGTCGCACACAAAACCCATCTCAACGCATCAAACCATTGGTGTACCACGCTTTCAAACTTGGTCAGGAATTCATCTACTATTGTCAGCACATCATACATCGGCAGTTCGCGATCCTGGGCCCTAACGCAGTACAGAGATTTAGTCATCATATTGAACTGTAATGTGGTTACTCCGTTCAACCTATTATGCCACCACTCGTCTTCTTCATCTAAATCATTGGTGTAGGACTCTGCATAGCCCCGCGATATTCTTCTTTCCTACGTTGGATTGACCCATTCTTTCCTTTGTGCATAACTTTTGTAGATACAATCTAATTCATCGTCACTTTCTTTGTTGCGCACAGGTTCAATGTAGCGCGGTCCTTCAACCGGATCTAGCGGAATGACTATGCGGAGTGACTTCTTTTCAAATATCATTGTCTGCTTCTTTAAATTAATAACCCCATTCATGTTAGTTGCCTAGTCTATTCCTAACAACGCAGGATGAGGCGTACTTTCATCCACGATTTCTATTACTTCAAAGTATGTTATGGTGCTTGCGCCTTCTATATCTACCATAATTCCCTGCAACCTTCCCATGGATAGGATCTTTTGTTGGTTCGCCATCTGCAATTGAATAGGAGACCATTGTAGTGTAGGCCTACCCATGCGTTCCCAAGTTTGTTTAGGCAGTACATTTGCATTCGAGCCCAAATCCAAAATGATCTGATCCATCTCATAGTCATCAATTTGTGTCATTAATCGCATCTCTCACCCCGTCCGTGTTATGCGTTTTCTAATTTTCAGACCATGCTAGGTTCTCGCGTCCTCACGCACCTATTTATCAATTCTTGCAAGCCTCTAACCGCCCTATTGTCGCGCAGCAATTGTATGCATGTCTCTAAAAAGGTAGTTAGCATTGAGGGATCCCTGTCCTGCTCAGGTTGATCCTTGTTACCTGGGGTAGAGACCTCCGCGAAGCTCTCCCTAGCTTCCAAATATGTCTCCTTGCCAACCCCTGCGTCTTCCTTACTTAAGTTCCCTTTATCCTCTCCTGTGGCCTTGCCACTTCTTAGTACCATGTTTACTTTAGGGTCTTCGTCACAGGATTCGATCCTCATCATCTGCACATTCTGGGTCGTTGTAGGTTGTGCTGCCCTTTTTTCACGAATTTCTGCTATCAGTGTAGGGAAATCTATCAACTCATGATCGAATTGCTCACAGTAAGTGCATGATATTCTAGTTAGGTTGGTACAATCCCACGCGTAATGTCCTGGTCCTCTGCAGTTGTAACAGATTAGCTACCCACGACCCCTCCCTAGCCGCATTCTGCCTCGTCCTCGTCCATGTCCCTGGAACCCCCCACGTGCAATCGTAGTAGCTGGATCCTGACCTCGCGCCTCAATCTGCATTCTATAGGCAGGTCGCTGGTCCATTAATAATTGATAGCTATGACAATCTCTTTCCTCGTGGCCCACCAATCTACAATAGTTGCAAAAGAGATGTTGGGGGGTCTGGTTGAATTTTGGCAGTAGATGACAATTATCTGTGTTATGCTTTCCTCATATCTGACAGATTACGCACTAGAGCGGGGTTGTCACGCTTGGCCCTGCCTGTGCCTCTGGTCGCAATGGTGTTGGTTCCCCTGTTGCCACATAATTTGCTAAGACTAGGCAGTGATCTTTATCATGCCCCTGGCTCCTGCACTTTATACACCATACTTCCTCCCAGACTTCTGGGAGAGGTGACTATTCCTGTTTTAACTTCTTCATTTCCAAACACAAGTTTTGTATCTGCACTTAGATTTGCTGAACTCCCAACCCCGGGTCCTGTAACGAGTTTCGTGCAACCTCATCGTTGTCTCCAATGCTTCAGCTTGGGTTGAGATCTTTTATTGTGACAAATCCGTCCTCAGATGTGGTGTTAATGATGCCATAAACCAAGCACAGTGCTGCGCATTTTTCAATGTCATGTTTGCCTCGCGGATGGTACTTTTTAGACTTTGATCCAAATCCCACGCGGTTTCACAAGGCACCATCGCGATCTCCTTGAACCCTATGATCGACTGTGTTTCTGACTTCGGATGGCTAAATTCCTTCTTTAGTTAGGTCTGGATCTCTACTGTCCCCGCAATCAGGTGATCGCTTGAGTACTTTATGTACCATGTCAGCACTCGGTCCTGTAGTGTGCTAACTAAGGTAGCCTTTCTGATATTATCATCTGTAATTATGTGTGCGTCCCATACCGATGTTACCACTAACCAAAACTGTTCTGGATCTTCGCTTCCTACTCCTTTGAATACCGGTAGCTGGATGGCGCTCATCATTGTCAACCTCTAGTTTGCACGTCAATGTACTCTGAACTACTACTACTCCTGATCCTTAAATTCTTTCTCTATAGAGTTCCAATGTTCCAACATCAAACACCCCTTAGGCTGATCCCAGTCCCGGCAACAGAACCATTTGTTGGCTTATAGGGGCTTGACCCAAGTTCAAAAGAGTTATTTAGCCAAGTAAATCCCACAGCTACCGGCCCTTTCGGCAACAGCCCGCGGAGCACAGATTGAGGTCTCACCCGAGGTAGCAGGGGAGGGTGTTGGAACTAGGTTTTCGCACCCTTGGGATGTCTTCATGTGGTCTGGGGGTTTTGCACATCGTTCCGTGGCTTCGCGCCACTCTGCTTCGCGTAGATCCGGATCCAGAATACTCCTTAATACTTATTAATGCATTGTTTATAGATTCAATCTACTTTTTATGGTCTTTAAGCAAACATTTAACATAATTAACCAGTTTGCACACTTAGAATAGATACAAATTCGCATATATTCATATCATAAGCATACGTGCATAGATCAAACAATTATACTAACCATCCATTAGCCAGATCTGCATTATTTTAGATTTAACACAGAAATTCAGAATCAACTTATCTTTATTCAATTTTTCACCAATACATCCAGATACGTCCTGCACACTCAGCTGCAGGGGTCTGCGCACACAGCTGTGGACTCTACTAGGCCTCTATGCACATAGATGCAGAGCCTCTATCTACTACCCAATACCCTCAACTCGGACTTACGGACGCTTCAAGACTTTTCTTCTTAGAAACCCATTACATATCAGATCCAATATTCCATCCCAAAAAGCTATTTTCTACCCATAAAGCCTCACTCTATTTATACCTTCCTATGGTTCATACACCGACCTACTTCCTATTATTCTATATTATTTCTTGGGCGGACAACCCTTTGACTCGACCTTTTACATTTCGCGCTCCGCATATTTCAGAATTTACAATATTTTTATCCTAACTTATAGGCTTTCAGCCCCAAAATTGTTACACAGGACCATTGCTACCCAACAATCACCCTAAGAGAAGATATAAATAAGAGTGAGGAGGATCCTCATTTTTCATCAAACAAGTGTAATATTCTCTCCAGAAATACCTTGCACATCTTAGATAACTGAGCTAAACATGAGTAGAAGGAAGGACGAGTTTTTGTCTTTGTTTATGGTTTGGTTTGACACAGGTAAAGAGGAGAAGCAACCAAGTTCTTGAGATCCTAACAATTGGATTAGAACTTGAGTTTTGTACCTATGTTCTGAAGTGAAGAGAAGTCTTACAGGGCCGAGTTATTAGACCACCTTATTTCTGATTTGTGGTGAAAACAGGGCCAAGATGCATAAAGTTGTTGGTGAAGGACCTATTTCGAATGTCAGTAATGAAGGTTCCTACACTTGGAATGAATGCGGATTAGCAGGCTGAGTTTAACCAGGGAAAAGGAAAAGTAAAGTGTGGAGGGATAAGGAGCCTGTTTTACTTGTTAGGGCGGCCACAATCTCAGGTTCAGGTCTATGGTATCACCAAAGCTCAGAGAGGGTTGAAAGTCTATAGGAAGGTAGAAAAGAGGGCTTCAAGGGTGTGAAGTTTGTGGAGGAGGATCACTAGTGTTTGGTAAATTAATTGTTCTTAATTCACTTTGTTAATTGTCAACCATGATTCATGTACTTGTGAAATGTATGTGCACTATATATGCTAGGATTCTTCTTGTGAACTAACTACTTCTAGAAATGAAACTAGTTCTAAGTATGGATACAAACCGGAGAGTAATTAGGCACATGTTATTTCATTCTAAAGTTATACTAAATCCTAATTAACTGAATTAAAAACTTCTTATTTGCGCAAAATTGAAAATCTACCTTAAGTTGCAGAATTCAAAACTTCCTTCTATGAAAATAAAATGTTGAAAAAGTCAAAGTTCATGAAAAATACAATCTAATTTTATTTTGCAGAAATCAAAGCATTCTACACTAACTTGAAAAGAGAAAATTCTTATGCTATATTGCAGTAAAGAAATCCTAGATTAATTGCATGAAGGAGAAATTTCCATAAAAAGATCTACTTTCAGAAAACAAAATGAAAATCTTTACAAGTTTGAGAATGATTACTTGTGTGCGTATTTATCCTCTAAAGAGTGTTTCATTAAGAAATCAATTTAACTATGAAATGATCAAGCGCTGGAAAGAAGATGCATTCAATAACTGAAATCTTTTTAATGTTTTTTTGTTCATGGGTACTCTGCAACCAAATGAAAACAATAATAAATGTAACTATAATGGAAATGTTGACGTGCTTGACCTGCCAACATGTCAAGGGGATCTCCCTCGTAAGAAGTCCCAACTAGACCTCAGACTGTTTGGAGTAGGAGTCCCAACAATGGGTAGTAAAGCAATGCCTTGACTGCAATAGCGCGCATAGGTAAGTGTGATATCTTTGTGGGAAGCAAGTGTGTGACCTTGTAGCAAGTCAAGTGAGATGCATGGGGGTTCTAACACATGGAGGGGAAAAGGAAGTGTGTCCCTTAGAAGCTTGTAATAGTACGCAACCTAAAAGGAACACACGAGCTGAATGACATAACAAGTTGGAAAGAAGAATAGTGCACAATCCAAAGTGATAGGTTAAACCAACAACACAATTGCAACAAGATTCATACAATTGCATACAAAATATTTCATACACAAATGTGTAAGTTAAATAAAATACATTGCTAAAGCAACCAGAATAGTCTAACTACAATAACAACATATGCATGAAATGTGTTGGCTCTGTTATATTATATATATATATATATATATATTTATATATATATATATATGTATTATATATATTATATATATATATATATATATATATATATATATATATTATATATTATATATATATATTATATATATATATAAAGTGGAAAATTCCATCCATACATACACCATTGACAGCCACTAGCCCCAATAGTGGAATATTACAGTCAACATCGCCTGATTCTCCAAAGAGATGTACTTGCTTTGCATTGTGGATAAGCCAAGGCTTGTCACAATACTCTCCAAGCCTTCTCTAAGCAATGCCTAGCCAAAAACTTGGCTCCCAAAAGAATGTACTATGAGTTATGAGATTCTATATATAACAAAGGGTGGGGTGACCCTTGACATTCCTCTTTGACTCTTGGACTACCCTCATGACTCTTCACATTACAACAATGACTTTTCACATTCCACTAATGACACTTGTAATTTCACTTACAATATGTTTACAATAATACAATTTCCACATATACCCATGTAGGACAAAAATAGGCTTGAGTTAGCATGACAAGACAAACAACATCACTTGGGGTTCTTAGGGTCCTATAACTTATAGTGATCAATTGATGATTATCTGGTTATTTATTTTTGGATTCTGTTGGTAAAGTTTAGGCTACGAATCACTAGGTGCCATAGCCTAAAGGTTTGTTTGTCCAAGTGTGTCCAGTAAATCAGTGAGTTTGCAGTTTATGAATGGGGTGATTTCAGCAGTGTTTGTATACAATAGATCATTTAATCTAAATCTTCTTCAAGGGTTTTGAATTTGGTTTCAGTATCAATCAGCCTATAGGAAAGTGAAAGCGGTATGGTTTCAGATTTGTAGATTACAGGTTGATGAACTGACTCCAACTATTTAAAAAGAATATATCACCTTCCTATAATTTTATCCTTACCCGGATAAATTCCTTCCTTTAGACATCATTTCATCTAACCCTTTCCATTGCTAAACTTGAATGAAACACAAGTACCTAAGCATTACAAGACAAGATACTAAGATTTTGAGGAGGGAGGCTCCAAAAGAAAGCGAAGGCAAAATTTTGCAGCGTGGTTGTATCTTCTACAACGGGAAAACAAATTGTTAAAAGGAATGATAATGCGGGAAACAAAACAAAAACTTATGAATAAGACCTCACACTCACAGGGGGGCCTCCTGGAGTGCAGGCTTAATTAGTGCTCATAGCGTCTTTACGCAGGCATTTGAAAAAACAGTGATTTGTATTATAAAATAGAGTATCAATCTTCTCCACAAAAGAACTATAAACTTAGTAATAAAAACCTTATGTCTCTTGTCTCGCTTACAACATTTATACAAATTATAAAACAAATTCAAAATAGTTTTAAGCCGATATGCTATGAATCATTTTGACACCTACGAGACTAATTTATCTTAGAGTTCAATCTCTTTATGACTTGCTATTGAAAAAGCAAGTCATAGGAGATTTTATCTCGATCTACAATCTTGATAGCTAATCCAATATTCACTCTCATTTGCTTGATGTTTGTTATTTTTCTGCTACGTGTGTTTGATTGCTACATGCAGTTCCTAGGTTTGACTTTGCCTTTGACTTCAAGATTTATTTAACATGTGTAGCTTGCTAAGTGATGCCAGTAGGCAATTATCCATATGGAAGCCATTTGTCACCTTTTAGTAGTCTTTTTGCCTTTACTCGAGTGTTGCAACCCGTCTAACAATGGATTCTATTGCGGAAACAAATATCAATTGCAAAATGTTTGTAATTCTATAGTTGTAAGAATATTTTCATCATAATTCATTAAGAAGCAAAGATTCTAATTATGGATTATGAATACATTTTTGAGAGTTTACCTTGACCTTAAACATGTTTTGTTTGCTACAAAATGGTGATAAGAAGGCGAAAGAAGATGAAGTAAGAGGGCAAAAAGGATAGTAAGAAAGAGACAATTCTAGACTTCAACAACTAGGTCGAAGGGTTGTTCTAAAGGACTTGAACAATAATTTATTGTGAGTTGTTGAAGGTCCTCTTAAGGATATTGGGAGGGAAACATGTAGGTGATATTGGGAGCCCTAAGTTCAGACCTTGAAGGAATATAGGTATCTAGGAGAGGTAGATCTGAAGAGAGCTTAGAGACAGGACTTTGAAGAGTAGATAAAAGGGAATTATCAACTAAGCAGATAATAAGGGATAGGACAAAAGAAGGAGGTCAAAGGGAGCAGTTTGTCTAGCCCAAGTTTGCTAAAGAGAAGGGCATCTTGCAGTGATAGAGGGAAACCCTCCATGCCCTAAGTTTGCCTCATTAGAGCAACACAAGAAGGAAATAGAAGGAAGAAGTCCCTAAGAGTTGAGCAGAATCAGTGGGCAGTCTCAGAGTTGTGAACAACTCAACAAGAGTCCCTATGTGTTTCAAATCATTGATGGATGAATGATTAGCTAGAGGGTAGATTGGAGTCGTGTTTAGTGACCTAAAGGAGCAGAACCATTGATAGAAGTAGAGCTGTAGATTAGAGCTAGAGGACCAGGCATATGTGTTCAGGGTCCGACTGATGGAGTTGTGAAGTGCACTATATCAACTAGTAGGTTAGTTGTATCTTGTTCAGGGTAGATTGGTTGTTGAAGGAATGACAAAAAACCCTAGTTGTATATTCTTGTATCAATGATTTTATGAGGGCCATGATCCCTGGTACGAGAGCCCTAGACTGTTGTATTATAGATTGATAACATAACGAAGTTGGGTTATTGAAAAAATGTAAAAAGTTGTATATTTGTGCACATGTTGATATACTGCAATTTATATTCCACCGCGCAAAGTAGTTTGTTGTGGTTTTTGAGTTGGTAGTGCCAAAGATTATAAGACCCTAACCTAGATTCTCTAAGGTCATGGAAAAATAACAAGTTGCTCACAATTCCCTAAAGACCATAACAATGACATCTTCACCTTTAAAGCACAAAGGCCCTAAAATTATCACTTTATCCATGTTGGGATGTTGTTGCATATGTGAGGGATAGGGATTAACCTACAACACATTGATTTGCATAAGTAATTGAGATGGAGAGGCATTTACAACAAGCAAGAGAGGGGGGATCATATATCCATGGACCATCACCTCCATGGGTGACTTGACTAGGAAACATCGTTGAGAAGTAACTAGTCAAAGCTTCAAACATTTGAACAATTCAAGTGCAGGGGAACTCCATACATGTGGTGTGCACATTATCTACTAATTTTCAAATATCACAATTGCATGTAATCCTCTTTTTATCATTTTTGAATGTCATAATGTTATGTAACTCCTTTTTCTTCCTTCTTGAATACAAAATGTGATATAATATTCATGTTTACACATTATAAGCAAATAACCCTTTATTTGATATTCTTTTTCAAACAAAAGTAAATTCTTTTAATCCTCGACATAATTTTAACTCCTTTAATAATAAACAAAATTTGACATTTAACATAATCAACTCCTTCAACTATTAACAAAGTCAAATTCATTAACCATTAGCATAATCAACTTAATTAACAACCAATATTATTGATATGATAAATGTAACTCCAACCATCAAAATAAATAACTCCTTTAATATTTCATGGTTAACTTAATCATTATATATATATTATAATAGTGAGAAATAATAATAGTTTAAATAAAGCTATAATTTAGTTAATTTTAATATGTTTTTTAATCTTGACAATGTGAGATGTATCATGAAGTAGGGGTTTTGATTCTTAGTATGGATTGATGTTTATCGTTGTTTACCAACCATTTAATTTATATGGTTGTGCTAGTTATATTTCACATGAGGAATATACATATTTTATACATCTTTATACTTCATATGAAGAATCTACACATTTTAAATATTTTTATATTTTATATTTCACTTGCATGAATTGAACCTAGGTGGGAAGGATAACAATATTTCTCTCAACCACCTGATTTAGACCTAATTGGCTTTCTTTGCACGCCACCCGCCCACCACCCCCCCCCCCCACACACACACACAGGTGTGTGTGTGTATATATATGTAGAGAGAGAGAGAGGGAGTACTCCACATATTGAATGGAAAAACGATCTAGGCAATTATACGTATTGTCACTATCATTAGAATTGTATATATATCTATATACACTCATCTTTTATAATGAAATGAATGAGTTTTTTTTGTTGCTAACCAACAGGGGGGTTTGAACTAGTAACCTTTTTGCAAGGAGTGCCTTAACATTAGACTCATTGATTGTTAATTGAACCTAGGTGGGAAGGATAACAATTTCTCTCAACCACCTAATTTAGACCTAATTGGCTTGCTTTGCCCCCCCACATACATAGACACAGACACACACCCACACACACACACAGGTGTATGTGTGTGTATATATATAGAGAGAGAGGGAGTACTCCACATATTGAATGGAAAAACTATCTAGGCAATTCTACATATTGTCACTATCATTAGAATTGTATATATATCTATATACAATCATCTTTTATAATGAAATGAATGAGTTTTTTTTTTTTTGCTAAGCAACAGGGGGTTTTGAACTAGTAACCTTTTTTTTTTAGTTAATATAAGATATCCCAACTATATCTCAAACTGTTTGGAATAGGATTCCCAGCAATGGGTGGTCGTGTAATGCCTTGATCGCGTAAGTACGCAGAGGTAAGTAAGATAAGTTTGGGTGAGAGCAAGTGTGTGACCCTACAGAGAGTCAAGTGCGATGCATGGGGTTATAACACACAAAGGGGAAAAGGAAGTGTGCCCCTTAGAAGCCTGTAATAATACACAGCTTGAAAGGAACACATGAGCGGAATTACATCACAAGCTAAAATTCATAATAGTCCACAAATTAAAATGACAGGTTAATCCAACAACACGCATTCGACAAGATTCATACAATTGCATACAAAATAGTTCATAAGCAAATGTGTAAGTTAAACAACATACATTGCTAAAGAAACCAGAATAGTCCAACTACAATAACAACATATGCATGAAAGAGTACTAGATCTGATATTATTATTATAAGTGAAATTTCCATCCATACATACACCATTAACGATCACTAGCCCCAACAGTGGAACATTACAGTCAAGAACACCTGCTCCTCCAAAAAAGTATACTTGCTCTATGTTGTGGAGAAGCCAAGGCTCGTCACAATATTCCCAAGCCTTTTCTAAGCCTAATCCTAGCCAAAAGCCATGTCTATGAGTTATGACGTTCTATTTATAACAAAGGCTGGGGTGACCCTTGACATTCCCCTTTGTGACTCTTTGACTTTCCTCATGACTCTTCAACTTCTTTACAAATAACTCATTACATAACATGATGCCCTTTCACATTCCACTAATGACACTTGGAATTTCACTTACAACGTATTTACAAATAATATTACATTTTCCACATGTACCCATGTGAGACAAAATATGCTAGACATAGTCTGACAAGACAAAACACTATGATTTTGAAGCTTAAGGAAAGACCAACTCAACAACCTCCACTTGCTATATCTCAGTCATATATCAATGCCAAGCTTGGTATTGCATGATGGTGTTCCCAAACTGGTTGATGGTGTCTTTCTAAAAACAGACTCTTGCCTCCATGGCATCTAGGTACATGGTCTCAGAACCTGTATCTAGCTCGTTCTGAAGCAAGTGCAGCATGGTGTTGTCCTTAACAGGACCATTGATGTACTGTTGCATGTTGTTTGCATTCAACTCCAATTATTCCCTGGCGGCCTCTTGTCTTAGCTACTCCACATACTCATTGATCTCAAGCCGAACTTGGTGCTTTTGTTTAGCATTGGTGAGGGAACTTGCATCTGTTCACTCTCTTCTTGAACTGCTGGTTGTTTAGGCTCATCAACCTGTATTGGCATTGTTTGCTCTGTCATTGCGACTTGCCTTTGTTCTTCTTCCTACTTCTGCTTCTCTTCTTGTTCTTTCCTCCTCAACTCCCATCCTTCCTTTGGTTATTGTTCTACTTGCTGCGATCTCAGTTATGCTACCTGCAAGCTTTGCTTTTCCCTCTTCCTACGTTCTGTTGTCTGTGTCCTCTGCTCCCTTTTGCTTATGTTTCCAAAGCTATCTGCATGAAGATTGAATCCGCTTTCACTTCATAGCTTTGTTCTCCTTTTATTATGTCAACAACTTCCTCTTTCCCTGATCTTGTATTGGATTGCTGCCTTCTGCTATTGCTTCTAGACTTACTGCCATGTTAGTGTTGACTCCTTTTTTATGAGCAATTGAGTGTCCACATATATTGGCAAGCTAACTGGTGCTTGCTTAAATACTTCCCATGTACCACTTTCAATGGACTCTCTTGAAGCAACTTTCTTTGGTGTCGTGGTACAATTACTGTTGGAGAGAAGTTCTTCACAAGTGTGGTATCTGTGGGACAGAAGGGACACTCATGGCAAGCAAACATTAGTTTTTACAAATCTAACTTCACGACATGAACATGCAACAATCATGGCATTTGATGATAGGGATTGCGCAATTTTGATTGACAGGGGTGAGTGACTGACTGTGGGAACTGCGAAGTCCCAATAGTCAGTGTGGAAGCTTGATGACTGGAATTGCACAATGTGCAGTTTAGTCTGGGTCAAGGCCTGGGAGAGTCTACACATTGCATAGTCTTAATGGCCAAGCTGGGAGACTAGCTATTGGAACTACACAATGTGCAGTTGGAGCCAGGCCATGACAGGCCCTACACAATTCTAGAAGCCAAGGCAAAGGCCTTGAGCTCCCAAATTATGCAGTGCATGTAGTGAGCTGTGAGATCCGGGCAAGGGGAGCCCAGATATGCCCATGGGGAGTGTGAAAATTAAGAAAATTTGAAGGATGATGTGATGTTGAGTGCAAATTTGACTAAGTGTAGATGCATGCATGTGAAACAAGTGCATCAATTGATTAAACTGAAGGAAAACGAAGCATGTGAAGGGAGTTGCCACAACGACGACCGTTGGTGTAAAAATGGGAAAAAGCATGCAACACTTGGGAAAGACAATCTATAACTAGATACAACACTTCTAAAAGCTAAAACAAGTTGAAACGCCAACATTCATGCAAAGAAACAAGTGAAACAACACTCACACAAGCTAAACAAAAAAATGACAGAAAAAAAACCGACAAAAGACAAACAAAGCAAAACTCACCCAGGAAAGCGACGACAATGCTCTGAAGGCTCCTTGATCTCCTCAGGAATGCTAGAGCTTGATGATCAAATGTGAAAATGAGCTCTAGAGGTGTCCATTACATAGAATTGAGCAAATTGGAATTTATGACGTGCATGCCTGAGATCAAGGACAAAAACGACACTTGGCGGAAACTTCTAAAGATAGTAATGTGCCACCTTTGGGAAACTAATAATAGATCCCTACTTCCTAGGGATGTTTTTTAATTTTTAATTTTTAATTTTTTAAGAAAAATTGGCATGCATTTCCTGGAGAGATTGCGTAATTATGGGGAGAACCGGGCAACTCTCTGGCTCATGCATTGCGCAATTTCTCAGCAGAGTTGGTTTTGCACAATTTTTGGGTTGAGTGGTTCTGGGTTACCTCTCATGTTTTGCGCAATTTCCCAACTCAAGGCTAGTTGTCATCTAGCACTACGCAATTCTTGAGCTCAAGGCTCACTGTTAGCTTGGATTGTGTAATTCCCGAGAGCAAGGTTGGTTTCCCTCAAGGATTGCATAGTTCTCTAAGGCAAGCTCGAAACTCGATGAAAACCAAGTCAAGGGATTGGCTTGTGGGTTAGACAGTAAACCAAGTAAGCAAACATAAGCCAAGATGCAAAGGATAAGGCTCAATCAAAGCACAAGCACCTGGATTAGTGCAAGATGAGTTGTTGTGATTTAAAAGGGAGGCTCCAAAATGAAGCATGGGCAAAATTTTGGATGATGTTTGTAGTTGCTACAACATATTTAAAAAAATGGGAAGAGAACAATTTAATCAAAGATCATAATTATTAGTTATATCTTTTAACTCTTACAAATTTTACTGAAATCCCGTTTTAAAATCTTATTGCGAACTATATTCCCTAAACAAATAATTTCACAAATTAAATTAACTATTAAAACCTATTAAATAATTTATTTACACAATTTGATTTTTTTTTTGTTTTACATAAACTGTGATTTTATTTATTTATATGAAGAGTTGTGGGAGATGTACATGGGTTAAGTACAAAGATGGATGACCCTTGTAAAACCAAGGTATTCCAAAAAATTGATGCTCGCTTGATTACACCACAAAAAGGACCCAAAGTCAACCCATATTATCACACATAAACTTCTAATGTAAAAAGGAGTTGGAACCAACATACATCTTTAGCATAATACCATATTAATTGGTGTTAAAATCCAAACTAATAGAAGGTGCTTCTAGAGTTGCTATATGATGTTCTTCCATGATAGAAGAAGAAGTAATTTCCATTCTAGAACTAGAGAGAACCTTATCCACACAAAGAGAGGCTTGAGGAGTGTGCTAACTCGAATAAATATGCCTAGTGACCATTTGCTCAAGGGTGTCAACTCTTCTCTTTAAATGAAGTATGATGCTAATCGATACCTTCGCTTTAGATATCGAATTTCCCTCAACAACAGACATGTGTAACTCCATTTCATCGAAATCCACATTCAACTCCTTAATTGCCTATTCATGATGATGGAGGGAACATCCTTATAGTGCATGACAATGACATCCTCATCTTTAAAGCAGGGGGTCTAAATTTGTCTCCCCCAAAACTTGTAGCAAGTAGGGTGTCATCCTTATAGAGTACTCACTTGGAGAAGATGCCAATTAAGCCTTGACTGCACCAAGAACATGGTTTTCTAATGTACGACTTACCATGAATGATACCAAATTTATCTCACAAGTGTTGCATGGGAGGGGAAGGGAGAGATTATTGTCTAAGGTGGCGATGACGCAAGACATAATGGTTAGAGGTGGTTGCTTTGTGTCCTTTATTCCCACAGCGTGTGGAGATATAACTATCAGAGTACCCTCATAATTCAACAAAGACATGACACTTGGAGAGTGGTTCAGGTTATGCGATAGGTTGATTGACAAGTAATCCATTGATTAAATGAACCTGTTTTTCACTTAATTGGATGGCCAAGTTGGATTGTGAATTGATGAATAAATTGTTTTGCCTTTTCATATGGAACCATTCAATCTCATACTCCATATTTTCCACTAAAGCACGAACTCTGCTAAATATAGCTTTTAGCCTAAGGTATTTATCCCTTATTCCATAATACATGTGTTTGAAAATAAGTAAAGCATCTCCAGTGATGAGAAGAGATTTGTATGATATGATCAAGCTAACATAATTTCTTATAATAAGGCATATGTATCTAATATATTTCCAAGTAAATTGTCCTTCTGTTGTTCCTCCAAGATGTAAGAATGCCCCGTCCCCTCACCTTCATTCTCAACTTAAACACAATATTCTTAATAATTAACTTAAATACATATTTAGTAACAAAACATATAATTACATATATGGAGCTATTCCTTGAATTTCTTAAATATTTTACAGTAAGAAAATGGTTTAATAAACCGTAATAGTTTTTAACTTTTAAGAATTTAATGAAAATTGTACTTAAAATATCATTATCCACATTTTACTTAAACCAACTTAGATCCACCTTAACTCTAGATCAACTAAGGGTAGATAGGGATCAAATCTATCAAGATGCAAACTTGTTTTTGAATGCAAAATTTGACAATAGGCTTGTGTAAACGCCCCCCTCTCAAATTTACCCAATTTCACTAACCTGCTATGGTAAATATGAGACGAAGAGTTACTATGACATGACCCGACCTCCTAGCTCTAGTTAAGGAAGTGGAGACTACAACTAACCACCAACTGAGAACTCACAACATTCCTCAGGGCTACAAGGCACTCAAGGGCCAAAGGACCACCCTAGGTGACCAAACCTTGAGCTAGGGATGCTTTTCTCACAACTTAACTATAGGTTTTAACCCCATACACAAATTACCTGCATATGAATTCTAAAAACAGAAAATAAACAATGGCAAGAGCATAAAACACAAAACTTATATACATAGAGATTTCCCCCTGGATCCCAAAATGGGAACTACTAGATTGATTTTTCATTATGTTCCTTCCAATGTTACAATACATATATATACATGCCGAAGCATCCATAAACCCCAATCCATTAACCCTAGATTAGAACATAATCGTAGTTCCCTTGACCAGACCTACAAAATACCATGGACAGAAAACCATCATGCCCAAAACCATGTGTGAAACCATGCACAAAACCATAGGTAGGTTTGCCTACCTAATATAGGGTCCAATTTTTTTTTCTTCAGGTGCTGCCTCGGACCCCGTGCAGGGGGGCTACCACACCGCCTGTGACCCATGCGTGCGTGGGTAGTCGTGGAAAGCATATAACACAACCCAACATTAACCCGTAACCGCATGCATGACAAGGTCTAGTTGCGGTTGAAGACCTCCAACTGCACGCACAACATTGCCTGAGTGCGGTTGTGACCCAAATTGTCAAGTTCAGAGGGTGCAGTCCCAAGATCCGAGCCACAATTCCAGGTCAGCCTCCATACCACTACCATAATTGCTCGAGACTTCTTAGAATCATAAATGGCTTGACAACAAGGCTAAACATTCAAACTTGAAGGTAAAACTTGACCTAGACTGCTTAGAACATAACAAACATTTTGTCAACACACATGGAAACACATGTAAGCTACATGTCATGAATGCATATCTAATCATAAAAGTCTGAGATTCATATGAGAATCACCAAGAAGGCCTTATGCCCTCTCCACATAGCTCTAACAACACTCAACAGTTCATACATTCATCAACTGATTAATAGGTAAACAATTCATGACAAGTGCCATAGAAGATACACAACATACAAACTACATATAACCATAAAATAACCAACATATAAACCATGGCAACCCAACCATAATATCACCAATATAATCGCTACAATTACTCATAGATCACCATAATGAAATGTATCATATTAACATATGAAAATGCCAACCAAGTTAGGGACTTCCACATACCACCCAACCATAGATTGGGCTGAACCAAATCTCTCTTTCGGCAAATCCCCCCATGCCATATTCCAAGCATGAATGTGGAATCTCATGGAACAAACTAAACAAAACCAAACCATGGCTTCCAGAGGCCAAACCACCTCAACCCTCAACCAGTGATTCCACCTCACCGTCGGACATCATTAACACTAACCAGATCGGTCTCTACCCAAGCTGTCCATGGCTCCAAGGACAAGTAACTCAACCCACAACCTTCCAGAGCTCCAAAGCATTATCCAACCTGGCTTTAGGGACTAATAACTCAACCAACCAAGGGTTCCAAAGTGTTTTTCCCAACCCAAGATCCAGGACTAGTAAATCAACCCAAGCTGTTCCAGTGCTTTGAGAACGTTTGTTCCAACCCACAACCATAAGGATTTATAAACACCAATAAAAAAAATCAAAGTGGAAAAACCCATAACACCATGCCCATCTAGGAAATGACAAGATAAGGTTAAAACCACTGCGAATCCAGGCAAATCCTCCATGCCAATGACAACACATAACCAGAAAATCACATGCATATACCATGGAAGGAAATCACACATGCAACCTGTTATCTGCAAAGCAACCCAGTTGTAGCTGTTGATCCACCTATTCCCTTGCGCTTTCATGCTTTCCTTTGCCTTCTTTCTCCAAATCCAAGTGAATACTAGAGTGCTCCAAGAATACTCTAAGTGTGCAAGAGTATGAGTGAGCGAGAGAATGAATGAGAGAGCCAAAGTCTGAACTGACAAAAGCTGTGAACTGATCCTCAAAAGCCTTTTTATCACTCGTGCCTCTATTTTCTTCAATTTCCCTCTCACGCAAATATGTCTCTTCACCTTCATTTTCTCCTAATTTTCCTTTATTTTCATAAATAAAATGCCAATTAATGCCTCTTTGCTTTTGCCAATTTCCATAGCCATTAATTAATCACAAGTGATACCCATCATTATGTTTTACGCAACATTCAACTTGGAATATGTGTCCCATGACCTTGTTCTTATTTTTATTTACATAGAAAATCAACCAGGGGTTGTGACAATTTGCACCTTAGAGATTTGAGTCTTTTGGTCCCTTGGATCATGAGTTTGGTTTTTTTTGTTAACATGTTTTATAATTTTTTAATATGATATGTATAACATTGATTATTTATAGATATATAACTTATAACTTCCTGCCGGCTCAACCACAAAGCTTGACCTCGAGAGTATCGAGAGAATTGATCTTGTGGCCTCTCAATAATAAAGGTGATTTAACAATGGGGACTTCCCTCAGGGCTGGTAGAATGACTCTTAATTTATAACTATTATTATATTTTATATACTCTATATTTCTCTCTCTCTCTCTCTCTCTATATATATAGATATATATATTTTTCCAAAAGGGAAAAATAATAATTTTTTATTAGAGTTTGAAAATTACATTTAGTAAGCGAAGTGTGCCCCTTAAGCCCCCCAAAAAATACTTCGCTTACAAAAAACCACTAAGTGTAAGCGAAGTGTGCATTTTTGGTTCCATATGATAATATATACAAATATGTCGTGTGAGTGTTGTGTGTTACATAAATAAGTGTAGTATATATAAAATAAAGCAACATATAATTAGTTTTGAAAACAAGCCTCTGACAAAAAAGCTCTAGGGAGCTGGTCATGAGCTGAATCATCGATCTTTTAAGAAATATGCCAAAAACCCTACTCTAGATGTGCTTTGGATTTTGATAATCCATCACTTCCATATTCCTTTATCTGTATATATGACATGCAAAAACATAATCAAAACCTATATATTTATTATTTTAAACTTTTTAATTTTTATATTTATTTTATATATTAAAATATCATAATTTATAAATATAAATTATTTCCATTTCCTTCCTAAAATATATATTAATTTAAAAAATTAATTGTAATTTATTAATAAAACATATATATATATATATTTTAATCTATTTATGTTATAATTAAATTTTATTTATCTTTTTACAATCACAACCACCACACTACATATAATTTGAATATTTACCAGATATTTACATTCTACACTGATTTAATATTACAAAATCTAACCCATTCTATAAACACATTTCTACCCAACGAATAATTTCACGAACCTAAACACAATATTTTTACCAATTATATTTAGTAGACAAACGTAATCACATATCTTGAGTTATGAATGAGCTAAAATTTTACAATCGCATCCCATATGTTCATACAAGATTCCAATGTCTCATGGACTTGGTGTGCGTTGCCGCGAGAACGAAAAGTTAGTTGTGGATCAGGGCCATTGCCGCCTCCCTTGCACTTTTTTTCTGAAGTTACAGAGTCTGAAGAGTAAGGGAGCATATCTGCTCTTTCCAGGATAAATATTTTAAGAAATGTTTGTACTAAAAAACCTACGCGGCCGTTTTTGTTAAATTTACCAGCTCGAAGGTCTTGAGGGAGTTCGCTGCCGCCCCGGTTATTTTCTTGGACTCTTTGAGATTTGGCACAAAATCGAACACTCTGCAGTCCTGTTCAATGTTGTTGATCTTTCTCCGAAAATACGAAGCATACGTGGAGGCAGACAAGGGTTGGAACAAGCTTCTTGTGAAAATTTTATGCAAAACTTTCTCAGAAGAGCATAATATATAGCCTATTGTCTGTTCAAGATTTTCACTGTTCAGAGATTGGAAACCGTAATCGAGCTAGAGAAGTTCCATTGCAATTGTAAGAACGTGAAGTCAAATACAAGACGCTAAACTTTATGTTGTATTTTGGCTTGGAATTTCCATCTGTCTAAACCATATGTAGAGCAAAACGTATTCTTGCTGCCGCATCACAAGTTCGAATCCCCGTAGCTCTTATATCCAGGGAAACATGTCCGTTCTTCTCGCCACAAGCTTGGGAGATGTTGTCGTCGACTTACACGCAGACCGTTGTCCCCTTACCGCTAAAAATTTTCTCAAACTATGCAAGTAAGTTTGTTTTATGTGACACTTTTCTGCACTCTTCCCCGTGCCGGTGTTATACTGCAAAATCTGTAAAATTTATTTACTCTCAAATTTGTTTATATGACACTTGCCTGTGGCAACAATAAACATTTTCAGTAACATTATTGGTTTAGTTACCATTTTGTTTTGTTTTGTTCATGGAGTAAACCAGAAACCTTAAATTAAGCTCTTTTACGGGACCTTGGATTATGTTTTAATTATGCCATAAAAATGGATAATCAGGGTCTTCACCTGGATTAGGTTTTTCCACAAACTTCTGTGATAATTGACCTTGTGATCTCCAGGATAAATCTGTTACTGCGAAACTAGAAGGCTAAACACCATGTTATTGGTTTCCCTTTGTATAGTCACAACTTCCATAGGGTACGTTCAATCCGCTGGATCTCAAATTTACTGAACAAATACACCAGATTAATGAAAAAGTTAAATTACTCAGTATTAGAATTATAGAATATTTTAATAGCTGTACTATTTTAATTATAATTTTTTTTTCATAATAAACGCATGTTTACAACAAATTTTAAATGTTTAGCATTTCCAAAACCATATGGCATAAACCTTAGCTTGTGCAGAACCGTTGTAGAGATCTAGACAAAGTGCAGAGCTGCTATTGGGGAGGTTGTGGAAGAGACAGTTTAGTGAAAATGCATTAGTTAAAAGGGTAAGGTTAGGGTTAAGCAAAATACATCAACAGTTTTCAACGCTAACTCTAAATCCGGACTGGTCAACAGAACTATTGACTGACTTGGCTATTTTTCTTCAGTCAACCAAAAAAGAAGAAAAACAGCACCAGCAAGTAAAATGAGCATTTTTTGTTGTTATTTACCGTAGTTGCTGGTAAAATTTACTTTCTTTTAGAAAACTCTGATTCTTTTACGCATCACAAGGCTCCATATACAAGTGACAATATATTATATAACTCTTTAAACTTATACTGCTCTGGAATCACTGGGGAACCAATGCTTCTTGATTGGCCTTGTCACTGGAAGGCTGCCGAAATTTGATATTGAAACCATAAACTTTTCGTGATAATCTGTCACCTTAGGTACAACTTTCACATGTTATGTTCCATATAGTGGACCTAAAAAATTGGCCAAGGGAACAAATACAATAGATAATTACACTGATAATTTTAAAGCTACTGTTAAGAAACCATGCTGTGGAGATCTAGCTGAAATGAATTAGCGTTTCTTTTATAGAGAAGAAAATGCTAGGGGATTACAAAATTGGCCCATCCTCTTGGGGTGCCCAGATTTAAAAAACCCCTAATAATAGCTGTATAGAGAAGTGCATTCAACCTACTAGGAAGCAGCATCCAACCTAAATCTGGCATTCTCCTCTAAGTAAAGCACCCTTCCCATATGAAGAACAGTGCTTCCTAAATCTGAAAAAAAAGCTAAACTAAGAAACAAAACAACAGTTCTAATCACTGAAAATCCTTAAACTGGAATTATTCTAAGACTGGAGCATGCGTGCATCTACCACCTTCTACTTATTACTGCTGCGTCCTAAACTACTGCATGCTGTTCAAGACTGTATGGATCTGCAGCATAGGCTAAGGTGTGCCAAGGCTGGAGGAGAACTGCTACTGAGCAACAAGTACACAAAAGTAGCACTCCCTCTTTGTGAGGAAAAAATTCTCCATAACACCAAATTTTTCTCTCAACATCTGGAAATTCCTCTTAGCCAGGGGCTTTGTGAAGATATCTGCAACTTACAAATCTGAAGGAACATACTCAAGGATCACTGCTCCCTTTTGAATGTTGATGTGATTGGAGTGCTTGTGAAACATTGGTCAACTCTGCTATATGATTGCAAAGCCAAATGGCCTCACAGGTAGCAGAAATGACTGCCTTCTCTGAACTAATTGCAATTTGCAACTGTGGCCTGCCTCACGCTGATCCAGGAAATCATACTTGAGCCTAAAAGCTGAAACAAAATCTCAAGTGCTCTTTTGGCACTTGCATCTCCTGCTTAATTGGAATCTACAAATCCAGCAACAGCAATTCACTATCTTCCACATTCTTCAGACCATAATAAACTGTGACTTTCAAATACTGGGGAACATGATTGGCAGCTTTCCAATGAATCTGCTGAGGCTCAACCATGAACTTGCTCAATGTATTCATTACAAAGCATATGTCGGGCTTGGTGTTCACGCAAAGGAACCAATCAAATGCCTCTACCATGAAGGATGTATCAAACTTGAATATAATCTGCTGATAATTTCAGTTCTGGAATTGTAACATAACACACATACCTAGGTTGTTGTCATCCTATGTGGCATGATCACTAACCCATTGAGTGCACGCAATGGGGTAGTTGGTTGCTTGATTAGGAGAGGTACGTGCATAGGAGGATGAGTGTTAGGTGCTTAGTGCTAAAAGCATGGGACCATGTGATATGCACCTTGGAGGTTGGATACCTGACTTGAGGATGCTTGGGTTGAGGAGCATACTTCATGAAGTTTGGTTGTGGACTTAGACACATGTTGAGGAGAAACATTGGAGCAAGTAACTACTGTAGCACACATGTCGAGGAGCATGGTCACAAGAGAACACGTGGCACATAGCTAGAGGAGGAACACCTTGCATGAGAACACTCGGGGAATGAATCACCATTTAAAAGGGAGCATTGGGTTAATAGCTTGTTGGACAACACACAATATTGGAAAAAGATGGTTGGGCCCAAGGGACATCATGCTTGGAGGCTGCTCCACGTTGGGGTTGGGGAAAACCTTATTGTGACACTTGGGATACTTCTATTGTGGTGCACTTCATGTGGGATTGATTGACTGACTTAGGTCTACTGTTACTTGTATCAACCTAGTCGATGTTTTTTGTTGGTCTTCCTCACCTATTCTATATAAAGGGAGGAGAGTTGTCATTGCATACTATTGATACTCTTATTCTATCTTTGTAATTGCCTTGGAGAAGTTTTGTAAGGAGCAAGGCCTAGGGTTTGTGATGTAAACCTAGAGGAAACATGAATTGGATGCTAATGCTTGCCGATGTTTTTGGAGTTACTACGAGTAAGACACAATAGGACTCCAAAGCTTGTGATTACCCTAGTGAAGAATACAAGTGCTTGAGGAGTTGAAGACTTAGATGCAAGCGTTATTTTTTGTTATTGATGCAATAGAGATGGTAGTAGGGTTTGTAATAGAAAACTGAGGGGAGACATGATGAAAGAAGAGTCAAGACTAATGCTTGGAATGATGTTGGAGCCTTATACTTGTGTGATGCATGGAGGCTAGAGAAAGAGCATGGAGCATTAGAGGAGTAAAGAAGTCTTGAGTGTCTTGCTGTTTAGCTTGCAAGAAGACTTGTTGATATTCCATTCATGATCTTTTCTAGAACTCTTGGCACTTGTGTTGATGCAAGAGATGAAGATCTAGGGTTTCTCACTCAAACCCTAGAGTGGACAAAGGAACTTTGAAGACTAGGACTAGGGTTGTCTTGAAAGGCTTGTGTGATGCAAAGAATCGTAAGATTTGTGTGATATAAAACATGGATCAAGACAAGAGCACTGCAGTGAAGTAAGAAGATCAAGGCTGGACTGTGGTGTTGGTGCTAGTTTGTTGTTGAGCTTTGGAGTGGCTAGGAATAGTTTGGTGTGATGCTTTGCTAAGCCATTAGGATTTACCATTGGTAGTGAATGCCTTAGTTAGGGTTTGGATGCATTTGGATTGTCCTAGTTTGGGATAAGCGCAAGGACATGTTGCACCATCTTGTATTAAGCTGATTGGTATGTACTTGTAACTTCATTTATTCTATATATGAAGAGTACTTTCTTATCCAAACTTTGTGTACTTGCAGATCTGCTTTTTAGCTTATATTCTCATGATAATTGTGTAGTTTCCAGTGCTGTTTATGTATTCTGATTTAACATAACAGTGAGATTTTGTTGAGTTATTTTATATGTAAATGGAAGCTAAGAGTGCAGATTTGTGGCTGTAAAAAATCTGTTCATAAGTACTTTTCAGATCTGTTATATATTTGGGTTTGAGCCCTTAGGGCTGAAAATGGACTTTCTTCTGAATTGCAATGGTTTGATGTTTATTTTCTTGGGCTGCCTTATGCATTTTGTTGAACAGAAGTGAAACATTCGTTGCTGTAAATTATATTTTAGATTCAGCCACAGGGTTGAAAGTTCACAGGAAATAGATCCAGGGAACCTCGAGTTTGAAGTGAATTTTTTGAATTTGCCTCAGGTTTCGATGTTCAAAATTTTCAAATGTCCCCCTTATCAAATTCACAGTCCAACTTTGTATTGCACTATGCAATGAGCTTATGAGACAAAGCTACAAGTATCAATTCATTTACATACAAGACCAAGAGAAACACTTGCCATCTTGGTGATACTCAAATTAAGTAGGTACTCTTGAATCCTAGAGTACCATTCACATGATGCTTGCTTCAAACCATAAAAGGCCTTTTTGAACCTGCACTCATGGGTATCTTGCCTTTGAACCTCAAAACCCCTGAGCTAATTAATGTATAATTCATTCTCATTCAAACCATTAAGAAAAGTAGTCTTTATATCCATTTAAAGACCAAGCAAAATTTGACGATAAAAACATGATGGTTGCTATGGAATTATACTTGGAAAAGGTCTCCTTCAATTCAACTCCCTCTCTCGTGGAGAATCTTTTTGCTATGAACTTAGCATTGTACTTCTCTATGCTACTGCTTGGAATTAATCACCAATTTCCCCATTGGTCTTGACACAATCTCTTAGACATTGCTCTTCATAATGAAGTTATATTCCTCCTCCATGGCATTTCAATCTAGTTGCATTGCATTTTCCTCCTTAAAACTGAAAGAATTTGCCCCAATGATGGAAGAAATTTTTCTTATGGGTAGCTTGTGGGGAAAATGATGCCCTAGGAGCCCTAATGTGGCTAGACCTAAAATAAAGGAGTGGTGAAGAAAAATGTTTCTTTGAGTGATCACCTTATGGTAGACCAATGCCTAATCCCTTGGGGAGATTGGAGTCAAGAAGAATACGAAGATAGACTTCGTTTCTAGGTCAAGGAGGCTCTAAGATCAACTTCTCTTGTCATCTAGGGCAAAGGAGAGTGACCTTAAAAGCTTTTATACTTTGTTTGCAATGTGAAGTGGCTTGTCAAGATAAATTCGATCATAGAATTATCCCTAGGAAAATTCGTTCAACATGCATGGCCCATACATAGAGATATGCTATATAGAAACATCATTCCACAATTTCGCAATAAATGCATGCAACAACTAGCCCTATTATAATGAAAATCTCATTTTAAATGCATGCGACAAAGTAAAAAAATAATAGCATTAAATTTGTACTTACATGTAAGAGAATATATCCAACCACCAATAAACTTGACAATCATGAAGCTCCAAGACAAGAAAAGACAATCCATACATCAAAATTCATCCATGCTCCAAAAATTTCATTCACCAAGAAGGAATAGCGAAAATATCAAGAGAGATACAAGTCCAAACCAAGTGATGATGAGAAATGAACTCCCATAATTTGTATTTATACACCTCTAAGGAGTTTGATTTAGCTATTTGAGCCTACATTAGCCTATAAAATAACAAATAATGTGCAAATAACTAACTTTTGGTAACAAGCCCACCAAACTAGCTCATAAACAAAATAACAAGCCTCTTAAGAGGTCGAATGATAAATAATGCATGTCGTTGGGCTCTCTAAGAAGCCTGATGAAGTCCATAAGTGCCAAAATGATGAATTGGACATCCAAAAGTAATGGATAAAGGGTTGGTCCCTTGTTCTCCACACAATAAACCTGTGGTGCTCCCAATGGTTGTGAAGGCACACAAGTGACCTCATGGGTCTCCAAGTAAGTTGAAGATGCATTTAGATCATCTGTAAGGGCTCAAATGATGGTGTAAGTGATGGCACATCAGCATACAAGTCTTGGGTCATCTGCTAAGTGAATGGTACAACTGTGGGGTTGGTTGGGCAAAGGTGAACCAAGTGCATCTTCCTCGTCCAATAGGTGAATCTTGAGCAATCTCTAAACGTCTTTGGGGATCGATGGAGTTTTGTCTACTGCAGTGGAGGCCCATGGCACTCAACACACTAGCCTGGAGGGTTAGGACCTCGTATGGAGAGACCAAACGCAAGATGGAGACCACCTGCAATCCTGCATAAGATCCAATGTGTCCCCTAGCTTTCCAGTACAATAAGTCATCAGAGAAATCAAGAAAAAGAGCTTACAAACCATGGACAACAGGTGGGAACTTCATAATGGCATGCACTTCCATAATGGGCTTTGGCATGTGCTAATGTCTTGAAGCTCCAAATGGGGTTAACCAAGTATCCCATTAGGTGGTTTCTACTTCTAAAGGGGATAATATGTCCCAGGTACATCCTTTAAAAGGTGGTGACATGTGATAAAATGATGAATGAATTAGGGAATGAAAAGGGGCAGCTCTAGGCCACATGCTGGGGGTACAAGGGTAACTAGTAAAAGGGATGCCCACACTTGGGTATATAATGTATAAGAGGGAGCAATTGTGGTACATGAGGTGACCGACCTTGATTTTTCCACCCTTCTTTATATGCCTTTTGCCTTTTATGATTTTTCTTTAATTAACTGCTTGGTGCTCAAGGGGTAAGAGCATGATGTGTGAGATATGGTAGAGGATACCTCTTTTGAGGTAGGGCAGTTCATTGCCCACCAGGAGTTGGGATAATCATGGGTTCCTAAATGATAAAGGAGGCTCATCTAGGGCCTGTAGGAACCAGGGTGATGGCCATGATGATGGGGTAGAGCTCATGTATTGGCTTTTGCTAATCAATGATGGGTTGAATTGATTTATAATGAGCAATGAAGCTCAATAAATAATACAAAAATAATTACAGAAATAGAAACAACAAGTTTCTACTAAGAAATATAAACAACAAGTTTCTTCTAAGAAACTGCTAATAAGTTCATAGACGATCTTATCCGAATGAGCATTAAACACTAATACCCTCCCCTAATGCTCAATCTATTGACAACACCTATAGACCCTTTGAATTTTACAAACTTATCAGGACCAAGGGGCTTGGTGAGGATGTCTGCTAGCTGCTCTGTTGTGGGAACATACAGTAACTGAACGGATCTGTCTTCAAAAAGCTGTCAAATGCAGTGGTAATGGGTTTCCACATGCTTTGTTCATTCATGGAAGACTGGATTCTTGGCAAGTTTGAGCACTCCTTGATTATCACAGAACAAGGGAGTAGGACCTGTCTGGGAAACATGCATATCCGCAAGCATACTTCGAAGCCAAATTGCCTCACAAGATGCCTTAACTGCTCCCTGATACTCTGCTTCTGTTGAGGAGAGAGCCACTGCCTGTTGCTTCTTACTAGTCCAGGTGACAGTACCAGATCCTAGACTAAACACATACCCAGCTGTAGATTTACATTCATCAACCGAACTGGCCCAGTCAGAATCTGTGTAACCACTGAGTGTAGGATTGGAACTCCGAGTGTACAAAAGTCCATAATTAGGAGTGCCATGCACATAACGCAGCACACGCTTCGCTGCTATCCAATGATCAACGTTAGGAGCTGACATGAAGTGGGAAATGTAGCTCACTGCAAAATTGATGTCAGGTCTAGTGGCAGTAAGGTAGATGAGACTGCCCACTAATTGCCTGGATAAAGTTCCATCCACAAGTGGTGAGGATGACTGAGCTGAAAGTTTGAGCCCTGGTTCCATAGGAGTCGTGGCAGGTTTGTAATCCTGCATTCTGAATCTGTCCACAAGATTTCTGGCATACTTGGACTGAGAGAGAAAAATGTTGTTCTCAGTCTGCCAGACTTCAACCCCCAAACAATAATGAAGAAGTCCCAAATCTGTCATATCAAAGGTGTTGCACAAATCCTGTCTGATCCCATGGATCAAATGTGCAGAACTGCCAGTAATGATAAGGTCATCCACATAGACAACCACAAACAGAATATCATCACCAATATGCTTGATATACAGGTTTGCATCAGATGGACTCCGCTGAAAGGCATGATGATCTGTTAAGTACTTATCAATTTTCATGTACCATGCCCGGGGAGCTTGTTTCAGAACACAGAGTGCTTTGACTAATCAACAGACTTTTTGTTCTTGACCGGCAACCTTGAATCCTGGAGGTTGCGTCATGTAGACTTCTTCCTGTAAGTCACCATTCAGAAAAGCACTCTTTACATCGATCTGATGGACTTTCCAACTGAACTGAGCTGCTAAGGCAAGAACGAGCGGTAATAGGTATGGTACTCATCTTGGTTGTAGGAGCAAAAGTCTCCTCATAGTCTATGCCTTCCTTCTGTGAGAACCCTCGAGCAACAAGATGAACTTTATACTTGTCTAGGGTTTTGTTAGCTTTGTATTTCACTTTATACACCCATTTGCAGCTAATGGGCTTTTTCCTTGCAGGAAGATCAGAAAGGGTCCAAGTGTGATTCTTCTGAAGACTCTGGAATTTAGCTTCCATAGCCTGTTCCCACTCAGGGGTACCATTAGCCTTTGAATAGGTTTGAGGCTCAAAAATACTGTGCAGGTTAGCCATAAGAGCAAAATTTACTGTAGACTGCTGTTTGCTCTTATGTCTAGAAGTTCTGCCTTCAAGGAGCTCATTATCCCGGAGATCACCAATGGTTTTAGCCTACCATTTAGGCCAGAGAGTAGAGGAACCAATATCAGGAGGAGGTGGAGAAGGCTCAGGAACAATAGGAGCAGCAAGAGGAGGGTTATTTCCTGGAGGAAGCTCAGGTAGGGCATCATCAAATACTGATGCTGCATCATCCCTCCGATTAGGTGGACCTACCGAAAGAAGAACACTATGAGGCTGATCCTCAGAACACTGCTCAGAGGGAGGAGATTGAAAGAATACTTTGTCATCAAATACTACGTCCCGACTGAAGCTAAGATGACCAGTGGCTATATCTATTAGCCTATAGGCCTTGTGATGATCACTGTATCCTGTCATCATGAGTTTCTGGCTTTTGGAATCCAACTTAGAGCGCTTAGCAGTTGGAATCCAAACATTTGCAACTGAGCCAAATACTTTGAGGTGACTGATCTTAGGCTTACGGCTAGACCAAACCTCTTTGGGAGTCTTCCCCTTAACAACTTGAGTCGGTGATCGATTAAGAATATAGACAACAATAAATACTGCTTTAGCCCAGAATTTGTTCGGAACACTCGTGTGTTGTAACATGGAACGAGTCATTTCAACAGCCGTATGGTTGCGGTGTTCGACAACATTATTCTGCTGAGGAGTGTAGGGTGTAGTTAACTAGCGTTTGATGCCATGAGTATCATAGAAGTTGGAAAAAGCAGAAGAACAAAATTCCCTCCCGTTATCTGTCCTAAGAGTTATGATATTACGACTATACTCTTTTTCAACTAAAGATTTAAACTTTTGAAAGATACTAAATACATCAGATTTATATTTTAGAAAATACACCCACATCTTTCTACTGAAATCATCTACAATAAGCAAAAAATATTTGGAACCAGTAATAGAAGATGTATTCAGAGGACCACAAATATCAACATGAATCAATTGGAGTACCTTAGATGCGCGCCAAGATTCTCCATCCTTGAATGAAGACCGATGTTGCTTGCCAGCTTGACAGGCGCTGCATACTCCTAACTGCTGAGTCTGAATATCAGGTAACCCTGACAGAAGTCCCTCTCGAGAGAGTTGAGAGAGATACTGCATGTTTAGATGCCCATATCGCTGATGCCACAGAGTGCTGATGGGAGAAACGTGAGCTGCTAGAGCCACTTTTGGAGAATCACCAGTGTCAAGAAGCCTGTATAGACCAATGATCCTCTAGGCCAACAACAATCGTAAGACTAGTCTCCCTGTCGATAATGGAGCATTTGTGCGCATTGAACACAACATCAAGTTGAGGAGAGTTCCTCATAATCTGGCTGACAGATAGCAAATTAATTTCCATACCAAGAACATAGTACACATTCAGGAAGATGAGAGTGTGTCCACCAGATTGGATCTGAACTGTACCTTTGATTTCCATACCAAGAACATAGTACACATTCAGGAAGATGAGAGTGTGTCCACCAGATTAGATCTGAATTGTACCTTTGCCAACCACTGTGTACTCTTCACCTCCACCGAATACCACGGACTCACTACAAGGTGAGAAGTCAATAAACTAGTCACGCCTGTGAGAGAAGTGGCGTAATGCACCAGAGTCAATGTACCAGGTAGAAGACAGGACATGATCTGAAGACCTTTTAGCCATAAAGGCGTAAAAGGCAGATTTTGCCCGCTCGGAATGGTTTGCAACATTCACTGTCTGATAGGGCCCTCCCTATTTCTTCTATTCAGAAGCAATCCTCTGTCGGAAATCTTTCTTCATGTGGCCGAACTTGTGACAATAATTACACTGCATATTTTTCTTCTTAGCGGGATCAAACAACTGAGAAGAACCTTTCTGTTGAAAGGATTGAGAGGACTGATATTTGGCAGCAAAAGCATTTTCTGAGGAGACTGATGAAGCACCACTAGCAAACTGCTGTTTCCAACGATCCTGCTGCAAGAGTTTGGTGCATAACTTTGGAAACTTCAGATCAACATTAGTGGTGGTAATGTTGAGTGTTTCTATGAAGTGTTCATAAGGTTTCGATAGACTTTTCAGAGTGATGACTACCATGTCTTCTTCCTCCATGGCCCGACCGATAGCTTCTAGCTGATCTTGAATGTCTTTAATCTTGTTAAGATGTTCCTGTAAAGACATATGTTCGTCCATCATGATGGAGAACAATCGATTCTTTAGAAAGAAAGCTCTGCTCTTGTCGGATGTCTCATGCAGTTCCTTCAAATGTTGCCAGATTTCAGCCGCTGTCTTGCCGGAAGGAATCTGTGGTAACTGATCATCAGTCACAGAGAGTTTGAGAAGCATAACAACCTCTCGATTTTGATCATCAAACTTATCTTGATCGGTACTAGTTCTACCAGGACGGAGCTCTTTACCCAAAATACGCTGGTCAAGATGCCTATATTAAAAAATGGTCGACATTCTTTGTTTTCAGATGTTGTAATTGGTGCTAATAAAGCGTTGATTGCCTTCCAACATCAGATTGGTTAGCGAGGCCATCTGGATGTTCCCCAAGACACGAAAAACAACAAAGGAGTGTGGGACGGATTTCAATGCAGATGCTCGCTGATCCAGACAAAATCTGACAAGTGCTGGAAACAAAAATCAAATCTGCTGACTTGAAAATCGAGGCACGGAAAACGATGCACCCAGAAAATTCTGACGACTACCCAGTTGAGATATCACAAAACCCACATCAAATCTGTAATCGGAAAAAAATTTCGACAAATAAAATACTTTGGTTGAAAAGAACTGAGCCACGAGAAAAAAAATTGCCGCACTAATGGACGGATTCTCGAGCTGGAGCTACCGGAATTAGAATTTCGGTTGTGTTTTGATAGAACGTGACACCAGTGAATTGATCCTCCGCAGACTCAACAAAACTCGTAGATTGAAGCTCTTGCACGACAATTTCAGAAGGTGGCTATGTAACAAATAGTGGATAACACGGAACTGCAGTTAATCGACGGTGAAGTATTTCGTTTTCCCTTGCACAATAAATCCGGCCAGAGTATTCCTGTTAAGTAGCAAATGGATCGTGACGGTGTTGTAACCGACACCTTGGTTACGAGTGTATTACACCAAACAGAAATGCCCACGGCTCCTCGATTTGCTCAACGTTTACACACTGCTCTGTTAATTAATTTGCCGTCACTAATTCTGCAATAAAAAATCTCAGGAAATCTCACACTCAGCGTCTGCTCGACAACATCTCTCCTCTGCCTCTTCAAATCCTCTTGGATTCCCAAATTAAATCACGCTTTCAAAAGATCGTGAAATACCGAATCCTGCACGTTGAAGGTCGCAGATCGGCTAGTGAAGTTGATTGCAATAGATCCCAAAGGGAGTCGGCACTCTGTGGTGGGTTTGACCGGACAGACTGTGCTGAAGACCCTCGCTAACGTTGGGCTGATCGAAAGGCTCGACAAGCTGCCCCTGCCTTTTGAAGACGAGATCTACGTCCTTAAATCATCGACCTTGAGAGAGGAATACGACAAGCACGCCAGACTTGGCTGTCAGATTTTGCTCAACTTGGACCTGTGGGGATGGTGGTCGCCGTTCACGGGCCATAGATTTCTCACTTTCTCTGGAGCACGGCACGACATGGCAGAGGAGGAAAGAAGAAATACAGAACAATACCAATGATAATCGTAGCCTCCGACTATGCAAAAATGAGTAGAACGAAAAACGAAGAATCCCTTTCCCTCGCAGAAATCATCCACTTCAATTCTACGACTATGAAAAAAATTCACATCTTGGAATATTGAATTGACGGTTTGATCAACAACGTTGGATAAAAAACAATAACCGCTCGATTAAAAACTCGGTGAATGTGCCTAGAAAAAAATTTCAGACTCCTAGAGAACGATTTCGAAATGAAACATAAATATTTTCAAACAATGAAAAATTATTTCTAAAAAATACCTAAGCTCCGATACCATAATCAATGAATGGATTGAATTGATTTACAATGAGCAATGAAGCTCAATAAATAATACAAAGATAATTACAAAAATAGAAACAACAAGTTTCTACTAAGCAATAGAAACAACAAGTTTCTTCTAAGAAACTGCTAATAAGATCACAAATGATCCTATCCGAATGAGCATTAAACACTGAATAACATTATTCTAATATTTGCCCATGTGTTAAATGTGTTTGCCCCAACCATATTTTGCATTTTGTGGTACATTCTCCTATTGAATGTGGCCAATTATGCTTTTACTTTTCTTTTAAGGTGCATCAACCTCCGCGACATCATTCCAGGCCCAACCCAAGGTGTGGGCAAGGGTAAGGGGAAAGCTAGCCCTATGTGGACCCAATGGGGGAATGTGGATCCAAGTGGGAGAAATGATGAATGGGGTTATAATGAGTGGAAGGGGAGTAATATATATGGATGAGGGAGTAGGACCATGCAACCAAAATCAGGGTTTCCCATGTAATGCCATCCCTAAAGCGGAAGGGCCAGTAAAAGAGATCCCACGGGACTAGAATCCAAGGTTAACATTCAAAAGGAGGCTAGGGGACAAGAGCATAGACCTAGCTCATTCTTTCCGTTAAATCCCCCCCATTAATGCATGCCCAAAAGTATCCATGATAAGCAAACTACATTACTCAATTGCCAAATGACAAGGCATACCTTTAGGTTCAGGAGACCCACCTTCAAACATAGGATCTTGGTAGATGGGTGAGGGACCACATGGTTTGCTCAGGTGGTGGAGAAGTGGCACAACGAGCTAGTTGGTGGCTGCAAGGGCTGTTGGCTGCCCGCTGAGGACCATCTTGGAGAAATTTTTTCTCCTAGGGATATCACCCACAAAATGGTGGGTAACAAATCTCATTGCAGCCGACCTAGTCAAGAAGATGGGGTTGGAAGTTCGTGATCATCCAAGCCCATATCCATTGGGATGGGTAAATAATAATGCAAAGTTGAAGATAACAAAACATTGCGAAATTACGTTTGCCATACGTGTTGATTTTATTGATGAAGTAGAGCTAGATGTGGTTCCCCTTAATGTATGTGGACTTGTGTTTGAGAGTCCCTACATGTACATGTGAGATGCAATATTCATGTGAAGAGCCAACTAGTACTGGCTCGTTAAGGATGGAAAATCATTCACCATCAACATGCACAAAGGCAAGTTGAAAATTTTGCTGGTAAGTGCCAACCAAGCCAAGAATTAATGGTTACATACATTAATAGTTATTAAGCGCGAGACTGCAAATCCTCATGTTTAGAGAGAGCATGACTTTGGGTGAAATGGCTTAAACCCTCTTTGGACCTATGATTAGGTGTGGTGGTCAAGTGTTAGTCTAGGAAAAATCTGGTCTATCGATGGGTAGGTGCTTTGTAGTTGTCCACTTGTCCTGGAGGTCTCATCCCC
This sequence comes from Pinus taeda, assembly GCA_000404065.3. Taxonomy (NCBI): domain Eukaryota; kingdom Viridiplantae; phylum Streptophyta; class Pinopsida; order Pinales; family Pinaceae; genus Pinus; species Pinus taeda. The sequence continues at coordinate 47,749 of APFE031059311.1, forward strand.
AAAAGATCAATTGAGGAGCACTCGAAGAGGAGCGTCGGGATGACAAGGAATAGGACGATGTGGAGCCTGGTAGCATGGAAGAGGCCGGGGTGAGTTCGAGTTGTGCTATGTGCGTGTAGGGGAAGGAGCTCGGGGTGACGTGTCTCGAAAGTCTCATCCTTGGAAGCCCGAAGGAGGAGCACATAAGGGAAGCACTGGGATGACGAGGACATGGTTGAAGTGGAAGTCGGTCAATTTGGAGAATGGTGAGGCGAAGTGGAGCTGGCTTATTGAACGCACGACTGACCCACAAGGGAGTGTTGACTCTTGGAAGAAAGTTGTGTGCACGTTGTTATAAAAGGAACAAGACGTTGATTGATGGGAGCTTGACGTAACGACTAACTGAAATTTCACATCTTGGATTCTATCTCCCAGAAGGCTTCATTGAAAGGCCCTTTTGGGCATCGTTTGAAAAGGACTGGGCTGACGTGTAGAAGCCAACAAGTTAAGAGAGCTGGGACTAGGTCTCAAGGTGTTGTCATGTGTATTGGAACGTGAGGATAGTCTAAAGAGCTGAGAGTTAATAGAGTGGACCACTCTGATATATATATATATATATATATATATATATATATATAATATATATATATGTTGTTGGTCTCTGTGGCTATTGTTATGCACATGTAATGTGAAAATTTCCTTAAATTGTGGCAATTGGAATTAATTCTTCTAATTGATGAATTATGCAGTTTATTTTTTATGACAAAACAACGAATTCATCACACTTGCAATTCTTCACAAATAAAAATATTGTGAAAATAAATTGGAAACTGAGAAAATGCTAGCACACACACAATAAAATTTTGACAACTTTTTTTGGACAATTGTCCCCAGAAAACCCAATGTGGGAAAACTAGTGCAACAGTTGAGGGTTTTATTATTATGCAATTGTGAAATTTTGAGTGCAATCTCTGGATGCCCGACTGGCTATCCAATCAACAAACTAATATGGCCAAAATATTGCTGAGGCAAATACCTCAACTCCATCTTGACCCAGCTTTGACAACTGGCAAAACTAGCTGCTTGTACAACCTTTGCGTGAGCCTCTACGCAGTGCTTGCGCAAGCTCTACTCGCTATGCCTCTGAAACTGCTGGAATGATGACATCCTGGTTGAATTTGTCTCTGGAAGTGACTTGCTTGGCCTAGAGATTTTTTCGGGCCAACTGCACCTGAATCTCCCTTCTCAGCAAATTGATCTCCCTCTGAAGCTATCTACGTAGGCTTTGCACAACCTCTCTGGGAAATGTGGCCCTTCTGCTATTGACTCTCCATAACTGGAAAGCTTCCTTCGTACTCACTGTCTTTGCATCCCCTTTTTGGCTCAAATTCTCCTCTGCTGAATCACTATAACTGGGAAGTTCGATCTCTGCCAAGGAACTCGATCTCAAGTGTCCATCTCCAACCCCATCGAACTCCTCTTATAATCTCTCATTGGCTCACCAGCGATAATGATTAAGTCCTCATCAACGGCTAAAATCATCTCTGAGTCGATCCATGTGAGTTTCTAGAGAAATCTCACCTTTCAATTAATTCCCATTAATTAGTCGATTTCCCTAAGTTAGACTTAGGCATTTTTGATTATCAATCAGTTAATTTAATTGAGCTGTCTCTAGGTGGAATTTCCGAAATGATTTATGAGTTATGGAGATCTCATGTGTTTTAGCCTCTCCACAAAGTTTGAGACTAGAACCCCTGTCTAATGCTACAAAAATCAACACTCCCTCCTAGTGAGGAAGGTGTTCTCTCTATCTCGTAACACCATCTCTGATATATGCTGCTGATGTCTGACAACTGTGACTAACTCCCACTGTCCACCAACCACTGCGTAACTCTGATCCATTTGCCACACTATAGCTGAACCATACCCGCATCTGTGCTGCTGCTCACACTGCACTGTACCAAATGTACTGCTGCCAACTTTGCCACTGCGCTGCATCTGATCTCATGCTGTTGCTGCTATTGCAACTACTGCAACTGAGAATAAAATCTCCTGTCCCTGCTATTGAGAGGCATTCTTTCCTATACCTATCTGTTCTTTGAAATATACGAACATAGCTCTCCTTAAAGCTTTCGTGAGTATATCTGCAACCTTCTCTTCTATGGGAACATGCTGTAGCTGGACTGCACCGCGTTGCACACCAATCTTTGATGAAGTGAGAACGAATGTCAATGTGTTTTGACCTATCATGAAACACTAGATTTTCAGAGAGCCGATGCAACTTTGGTTCTCACAGTAGAAACTGGTCACCTCCAACCTCTGACTGAACAAGCTCACTATCTGCTTCTGAAGCCATATAGCTTCTCACGTGGCTATATGGCTATTGGAAACCAAAACCCTAAACACATGTGCGAGTTTTAGACCCTGCAATCTCGGACTTGTACAAACCAATCTCTGTGACTTGGCCTCAAACCTCTTTGAGCCAAACCCAAAGAAAGAAGAATGATCATGATGATGATATTCAATTGAGGGTCACTTGACTTGTATTTATAACCATCTATGGGTGTTTAATTTCTCTTTTGGGTGTTAGTTTTTGTTGCATCAAAGGTGTTTTAGTCTTGAGACTATGTTGAGAGGCTAAAACAGAGGAGTTCTCCAAAACCCAGAAATCATTTTTGGAAATTCAACCTACAAATGGTTCAATTAAATTAATGAGCCATCATTTATTTTTTTCGTAAGTCTAACTTAGGAAAATGGGTTAATTAATAGAAATCAATTGAAAAGGGTGTGAATTATCTAGAAGCTCACACAGATCGACTTAGAAGATAATCTCAACCATTGATTAAGTTTTAATCATGGCTGTTGAAGTCTCAACTCGAGATTATAAGAAGTCATCGATGGGTAGATGGAGAATACACTTTGGAGAACACTTGAAGTGAGAAGCACTTGAGAGTGTGACCAGTTGCAGATACTTAGTGATCTAGACAAATTGATTCTCCATTGCAGGTGCTTTAGCAGGAGTGATCAAGTCAGGGATCGAGTAGCAAAGTGTTAGAGGGGCAAAGACAAAGATCTAGAGGAGAATTTCTAGTTCCAGAAGAGGCAGAAGCAAGTGACCGGAGTATTCCACGACGAAGCTAGCTTAGATCAGCTGCAAGGGTCGCACGAAATTTTATGACGGGTCGCAATTAGGGTCGCGCAGGTTTTCCCAGAATAGTTGCGAGTATTGCACAGGTTTTCCTAGCAAAGTCGTGTGGATTGTTAGAAACAGAAACAACCTGCACAGGGGTAGGATGCCCAGTTTTCAGAGTCCGGGATTTGCTTGTGGAGGGAGAGAAACTTCTCTCCAAATATTATTTTTTTGTCAGATCTTGCTAATTGGATAACCAACTAGGCTTCCAAAGATTGTACTCAAAATTCACTGTTGCGTAAGAAGATAAACTCTTAGCAGTTGCACCGATTTTCCCACATTGCGTTTTTTTGGGGACTTTTGTCCAAAAACTACCATGTTAATTTTGTGTGTGTTAGTATTTCTCAGTTCCTAATTTTGCTTCTGTAGTGTTTTGTTTGGTGAAGAATTGCGGTGTGATTAATTCGGTATTAATTAGAAAATTTATAAACTATTAATCAGTTAGGAGAATTAATTCCAGCTGTTGAATTTCAAGGGAATTTTCACATGGTATCAGAGCGTGTTTGATGGATCGGAGGCTCAGAAGCGAAGAGGACAAATTCGCGGCTCAAAAGGAGTTGCAGTACGAGTTTTTCAGAGGACCGCACAGGTTATCCCAGAACAATCGCGAGATTCGCATGAAACTCTTTGTACCACTGTGCGAGGATAATCGTGAGCGCAGACAGAGGAAGTCTCGACTCAGATTTTCGTAGAGCAGACTTTTGTTTCAGACATAAAGGGTTTGTAGCAATTTGCTAGAGCAGATTCAGTGCTGGGTGGAAGAGAAAGCACACACACAGAGAAATTCTCTCAGAGTGTTTCTACTTTCTAGTTTAAAAATATGATTTTCCAGTTGTAGTTGGCAGTAGCCGCAAGCAAATTTTCTCACTTCAGAAGGGTGTGCGAGTAGCAGATTCAACAACCAAGCAAGGGGAAGAGGGAGATTTTTGTTCTAGATTCAAAGAGGGCCACAATTGGGCGTAGAGACTAGGATAGGTTAGAGGGAGCCTCCAACTATGTCATCTGGAAGGCTAGGATGTCTTTCTTGCTAGATGAATTTGGCTTGAAGACCTATGCATAAAATGTTGTGGTAGTCTTGAATGATGTAGATCAGTTGAAGGAATATAGGAAAGAGATGGCAAAGGTGAAGCAGATGCTTTTAGATGGAGTCCGAGAGCATATAGTCTCACATATATCAGCCAAGAATACGACCAAGGAGATGTGGGATGCTCTCGCTCAACTATATCAGAATCCTTTCGAGCAGCGGAAGATGTTCCTCCAGGAGAAGCTAAGAAACATCAGGATGCAGAAGGGTGAAGACATAGATCCCTTCCTCACCAAAATTCAAGAAATTTGGGATTAGCTTGAAGCCTAAGTTGCAGGAAATGTTGCCCAGGGGTTCGTTTCCGGTCGGAAACGAAACAGAAACGAGGAAACTCGTACCATACGGCATGGAAACTCGTTTCCGACCGTACTAGCCCATTTCAAGCTGGGGAAACATGGCCAGTATAGTCGGAAACGAGTTTCCAAGCCGTATGGTGGAGTTTCCAGCTAACACTTGACGTTTTCTTTTATTTTTTCGCTTCTGATTTTTTATTGGGCGACTAAAATATCTTTTGGATGCCTCTCTCAAGTTATAAAAATGATGATTTTTTTGAGTGGGGCAGCCTAATGTTCAAGCCTATGGCCCTAGTGTTGATATGCAGTTCATGGTAATGTTAAATTCTTAAAGTAAAAGTGACATTCTCCTTTATCTTTCATTTTCATCATTTTACTTAAATTTTTTAACATTACCAATGAAATGACTCAGGATGTTTGAGAGGTGGTTTCGCCCTTAATTGGATTTCATATGGAGAAAGTAGAATTTTAGGTCTCACTCAAAATCCAAACAGACTATTTGTTTTTCAGGATTTCAGGATTGGGGGCGATTGCAATGTTTCCATTGGATTTTGTCATGGTACTAGGGTATGGAACTTGTATTTAATCAAGAGAACCAAGCCCTCTATGCAGGGGAGACTCCCAATAATCAAGAGCACCTAGGGTACTAGGGTATGGAACTTGTATTTAATCAAGAGCACTAAGGTCATTCGACTATGTAGGAGGAGACTCCCAATGAAGCACGAGACAAGAAATTAGAAATTTCTTGTGGCTGATTTTGGATATTGCAATTTTCATTATGTGATCATTCATGAATAAATGTGATGTAAATTTAGAGACTTATAGTTTATGCATTGACAATTGACAATTTAATCATAATGTGATAAATTAGAATGTATCATGTATGCTTTATGACTGCACATATTTCTTAAATGTCCTAATATATATATATATATATATATATATTGCATTTCCCGTTTCCAAAATATATATATTGCATTTCCCGTTTCCAAAATTTGTGGGGGCCACATTTTGTACCGGTTCTTGTTTTGGAAACTCGTACTCGTTTCCCCGTATCATGCAACTTAGCTTTCAACCGTTGGGGAGGTGCCTCAACCTACAGAGCTTATGCGATTGGCCCTAAACAATGTGTCAGAGGAATGGAAAGTCTTTGTCCAAAGCATATTGGGATGAGACACATTAGCTAGGTGCGACAAGATGTGGTCAAACTTGCAATAAGGGGAGATGAGGCAGGCTCTAGTAAAGAAAATGTGGCCCTTGCATTAAAAGGGTTCCATTGAGGGACATGGGGAGAAGAAGAAGAAGGACTTATCTAAGGTCAAGTGCTTCATGTGTGGCGAGTTTGGCCACTATAGTACTCAGTGTCCTCTCAGGATGAAGGATAGCAGGAGAAGTAGGACCATGCGACAACACCCGCAGAGATAGACAAATTTCCTCCCAAATTGGAGGAAGAATTCGCCATGTTTGGAGCTATACGTCCATGAGAGAGGTGGGGCAATATGGAGCTATAGTCCCAGAGCAACACAGAGATGGGCAGGGTCCATTGAGGTGTCCTCCTCATGGATCATTACCTTGTTACAGAGGCCCACACTATTCAGTAGTAGGATGGATCTATGTCAGTGGATGCAATCAGATTTCCAAGTGACAGTTGCAGTCAGCTGCTGAGGAGCGTAGAGTAGTCTTGATAGCAGAGCAAGAGGCTCAGTAGCAGAGTTAGCAACAACGCAAATTCTTTAGTGGATAGTGCAGAGGCTAGTAATAGTCAGATGCTCGAGAGATAGATGCAACACAAAGGCAGTTGATTTAGTATTTCAGATGCTTCTCAATTGCAGTAGTTGCAATAGTAGCAACAACATATGAGAGGGAGTTGCAGTGTAAATGTAGAGTTGGCAGCAGTATAACAATGTCAGCAGCAACACAGATGCAACATCAGAGTTGTGGAGTGGTTGGTGGGTAGTGGCAGGCAGTCACAATGGCAAGACATCAACATTGTACAGAGAGTGATGTAGAGACAAGGTGTTGGAGTATTTCAACACTAGATCACCCTCCTCACTAAGAGGGATTGTTAGTTTTTGTAGTATCAGAGGTGTTCTAGTCTCGAGACTTTATTGAGAGGCTAAAACACAAGAGTTCTCCAAAACCCAAAGATTGTTTATGGGAATTCAACCTATAAATTGCTCAATTAAATTAATTAGCCATCACTTACTTTTTCCTAAGTCTAACTTAGGAAAATGGGTTAATTAACAGAAATGAATCGAGAAGGGTGTGAATTATCTAAAAACTCACACGGATCGACTTAGAAGATAATCTCAACCATTGATTAAATTTTAATTATGGTCATTGAAGTCTCAAATGTATATTATATGAAGAAGTCGATCGGTAGATGGAGGATACACTTTGGAGAACACTAGAAGACGAGAAACATTTGAGAGTGTGATTAGCTGCAGATATTCATTGATCTAGATAGATTGATTCTCCAGTCTAGGTGATTTAGCATGAGTGATCAAGTCAGAGATTGAGTAGCAAAGTGTCAAAGGGGCAGAGACAACGATCCGTAGGAAGATTTCCAATTCTGGAAGAGGTAGAAGAAAGTGACAAAAGTATTTCACGATGACGCCAACCCAGATCAGCCGCAAGGGTCGTGCGGAATTTTCTGAATGGTCGTAGTTAGGATCGTGCGGGTTTTCCTAGAACAATCGCGAGTATCGTGCGGGTTTTCCCAGCATAGCCTGCGCGGATCGTTAGAAGCAGAAATGGCCTACGCAGGGGTAGCATGATCGATTTTCAGAGGCCAAGGTTTGCTTGTCGAGTGAGAGAACCTTCTCTCCAAATATTTTTTTGGTCAAATTTTGCTGATTGGATAGCCAACGTGGCTTCCAAAACTTGTACTCAGAATTCACTGCAGCATAATAAAGTAAACCTTCAGCTGCTGCACCGGTTTTCCCACATTGGGTTTTTCCAGGGACTTTTGTCCAAAAACAACCGTGTTAATTTGGTGAATAGGGTATTTCTCAGTTCTTATTTTTGCTTCCACAATATTTTGTTTGGTGAAGAAATTGCAGTGTGATTAAGTCAGTATTAATCAGAAAATTAATAAATTGTTAATTAGTTAGGAAAATCAATTCCGGTTGTTGCATTGCAAGGGAATTTTCACATCCACGAGATGAACCCATCAATGCTAATAAACCCTGATTCAGAAGCCTGCGATCAACTTTCATTGCCTGTGGTCAACGGCGGAGCTTTGCGGTCAACTGACGAAATCTGCGATCAACTGACGAAATTTGTGGTCAACTGACAAAATCTGCGATCAATTGACGAAATTTGCGGTCAACTGATGAAATTTGCGATCAATTGACGGAATTTGCGGTCAAATGAAAATAGCTTTCAACAGCATGCAAAGAGTGATGTGCGTGTGACTGAAACCCTGCAACCGCACACACGAGCATGCGTACCTGCGATTGCGACCGAAATTTGCATGAAGCATGCCTGCGGCTAGAAACCAAAACACTAAATACATGTGTGAACTTCAGACCTTGTAATTTTGGACTTGTATGAACCAATCTTCGCTACTCAGCCTTAGAGCTGTTCGAGCCAAACCCAAAGAAAAAAGAATGACCATGATGATGATATTCAAATGAGGGTCACTTGACTTGTATTTATAGCCATCCATGGGTGTTTAATTTCTCTTTTGGGTCGTGTTACTGCTGAAAGTAGCAGGGGTCTTAAGAGGGGATCCTATAGAGCAACTACTAGGTCAAGGGGCAACAATGGAGCGATAACCCATTGTCGCCACAGCTAAGGCTTCCTGCTCTTTATGAACTTTCACCGATGGGAGGATACTCGGTATAATAAGGATCACTATAATGAATATATCAATGATAGGATGAAAGGTGATCCCAAAAGCCTATTCACGAGAGAGGCTCAAATATGTGGCTTGCTTGCTTGGGAAGCAAGGTGAAAGGCTCTCTAAGAAGGGCTAGGGTTGGAAGGTATGACTCGTAAAGGATATTTCTAGACCTCAAAATCCTTGTGGAAACTTGGTTTCTAAATGGTCTTTGAAGGATTAGCTTTGATTAGATGCAGGACCGCACGGGACCAAGCAGACCCAAAATTGGGTCAAGGGTATGGAGTTGATCACCCAATGAGGGACTTGACCTAATTAGGGAGGAGAAGAGGATCAAAGGACATTTTATTTGAGGTTTGAATTCAATGATCATAATGAGGACACTAGCCAAGGGAAAACTAGGCCAAGAAATGGTCCTTGAGCTAGGGCTTGCTATATCTCGAGATCCCGCTGTCGGATTTGCTTCAAATTTGGAGGGCATATGGAGAAAACCTCAACGCAGTTGTGAACCAAAACTCGAAGTGTTTGGATGGCTAGATTGTGAGATAATTGATGCCCTGGGTGACCTATTTAGGCTAGGCCTAGAAAAAGAGGGAGGTGAAAAGAATAAGCATTGAAAATGATCACTAATGGAGGATTAGTGCCTTGTCCTTCGGGAGAGATGGAGTCAAGGAGAATTTTAATATTTGGAATGGATTCACTAAATCAAGGAGGCCCTTAAAACAACTTCGCATAACATTAGGGCACGAGAATAACTGCTTCAAGGTATTTATACTTCGATTTGCAATATTTGATGACATATCAAGATGCATTTAACCCAAATCATCTCTAGGAACATTAACTCAATCATACATGGCCCATGACATGATGCATCACTATAAAAGATCACAATTTCCACAAGTTCACATAAGAAAAAGTAGTAAATTTTAGCCTAATATAGCGAAAATCCCAACAACATGCATTGGACAAAGTAGATAACAAGAATAGCATTAAAAGAGCACTTACATGTATTAAAGTGTATATCCAATAATCAATATATGCTAATAAAGAAACTCCAATACAAAGAGAGATAACCAACCATCAAAATTCATCTGTATGATCGAAACGCATCCTCCGAAAGGTATGGCGAAAATCTCACAAGAGAGAATAACCCAATCGAAGTGATGATGATCAAAATGAATTATCTCGCTTATATTTATACACTTTTAATGAATTTGATTTAGCTAAATTGGCCTAATTGAGCCCCTAAAATAAAATAATGTGCATAATAACAATACTTTTGGTGACAAGCCCACCAAATAGCTCAATAATGTAAGGATAAGCCTCTTAGGAGGGTTGAATGACAAAGTGAGTCATTGGGCCTTTGAAGAGGCCTAATGAAGTTCAAGGGGTGCCATGATGTAGAAATGGACTTCAAGCATAGTGGACAAGAGGTTGGCCCCTTGTTTTCCAAGCAAGAATCTGTGGTGCTCCTAAGTGGGTGTGGGGGCACAAGGATATCCTCACGGGTCTCCAAGTGGATAAAAAATGCTTGTAGACCATCTGTAAGGGTTAGAATGGTGATGTAAGCCCCTCCTTCTGCAGTGGGAGTCATCCTCTAGACCTTGGAACATTTGCCAAGTGTATGGTGCAAGTGCAGAGCCGGTTGGGCATGGTGAACCAGGTGCATCATCCTCATCCAAAAGGGTGGAACACGAGCAATCAATGATCGATGCTGGGGATCCATGAAGTAATATATGCTATGGTGGAGGCCCTACAAGTGCTAATGTGGCCCTCTAGAGGGCTAGGACCCCATATAGGGAGACCAAGCCCCAAATGAAGACCCATTTGCAATCTTGCGTAAGATCCAATGCGTCCCCTTGCCCTCCATACAACAAGTCATTAGAATACTCAAGTATTAAAGCTAACAAGTCATGGGATCAATGGGGCACTTCATGGTGGCATGCCCTTCCATAGTGGGCTTTGGCATGTACAAGTGTCTCTAAGCTCAATAGGGGGTTAACCAAGGACCCTATTAGGTGGTTTCAACCTCTACAGGGGGTGACGTGTCGTGTCGTGTCGCACTGGCCTTATGATTACACTTAGTATTAGCCTTACTATATGCATGTTAGGGTAGGATGTATTGCATGTTGATTTTTGCATTAGAACTAACATCATAAGATATTATCATGATAGATTAGTTGCATCTAGATTAAAATCGCACTTTAATTTTGGTTCGTTGTACTTCACGAGACGTGTCGTGTAACAAATCTCAAAGTCAATGTGCACATAATCACATGGAGGATGAGGCAGGTGGGAGGTGGGAAAATATGATCTCTACTCTAGGTAAAAGGTAGCTCTAGGAGAAGGAAAATAAGCGAATCTAGAATTACGAGGCTTTTGTTGGAATTTCTAAGTCTAACCCATTAGAAACCTTTCATGTACTTTTCTGATTTATTTCTGCCTACTTGTTCTGATTAATTAACAAGTTATTTACCATGTAAATACTGAAAATAAATACAAGTACATGCTCAACACATTATAGATCATGAAATGAAGGAAACAAAACAAGCACACAAGTGACATCGTTGTTTTTGGACTAGTGTCCCTGGAAAAACCCAATGCGGGAAAACTGACGCAACTATCTGAGGGTTTTAATTATTAAGAAGTTTCAGAATACAATCTGGGTGCCAAAACCGACTCACCCAACAGAGAATAATCTCGCAGTAGTACCTCTCAGTCAGAGACAGATGTTCCGGCTGAAACCCTGGATAAACACTCCGATAGCTCCCAGCACCAATTTGCCCCACAAAAACCCCAGCGTCAGCCTCTAGGGACTGCGTCAGCCCTTTCTGCCCTAGTGTTTGCCCAATGTCACCCTAGCTCGCCCTAAGTCAGCCTCTGGAGGCACTGCGTTAGCCCTTAGAGCCTCTGCGTCACCCACGCTGGCTCTCTGAGGCTCTGTGCAACTCTTGGATGCCTCTACGTGAGCTTTGGCTGGCTCTGCGTGAACCTCTGGCTGGGTTTGCGTCCCTCTCTCTTGGATTCAACACTGATCCTCCTAGTACTATCTCTGCCTCCCTGCTTCTGTATTCTCTGGCCCTCGGTTGCAACTCTGATCACTCTCTCGACTTCCTCAGCAAACCCTGCCCGAGAAAATCAAAATCTTGGTCAACGCGGTGTGTTTTCCAAGTGACCCTCAAGTCTTCTCTTATACTTTTTTCGTTGACAATTCAACGATCGGGATTAAGTCCTTAATCAATGGCTAAGATTAATTCTAGCTTGATCCATGACTTTTGGACCCTTTTAACACAGTTTTATATTAGTTCACATTAATATGTTATTTTCCCTAAGTTTAGACTTAGGGACTCCATTAAAAATATTAATTATTTTAATATCTCCCAAACTGTTTAGAATCTGCCCAAACCATTTCTGGGTATTGAAGATCTCATGTGCTTTAGCCTCTCCACCAATTTTCGTGGCTAGAGCACATCTGATGCTACCCCAAATCAACACCCCCTCTTAGCGAGGACTGTGCTCTAGTAATACTTTTCACTGAGCATCACCTTGATCATCCAGCATCGATCCTTGTGCTGATGCTAGGCCTTCTACCCAACATCCTCTGCACTGCTGCATCATGCACTGCTACCCATGGCCCTGCCACTGCTGTTGCTGCATCTATACGACAACTCCCTCTGCATCCGCGTTGTTGCCCATGGCCCTGCCTGTAACGGCTTGTGGATCGGGCGCTGGGCGAGACACCGTGCACGACGGGCGTAGGTGGACGACAGGCGCTCGGGCGGGCGCGCGCTGCACAAATGCGACGTTACGTTGGACAATGGCGACTGAATGACACTTATGCGACTAAGTGCTGGAAGGTTTATACCCGCGTTGGAGGAGGCTTGCACGATGGCAAGGCCGACATGTATGAAGGCGTTTGGGGCGCGGTTATGGCAGATTTGGGGGTCGGCCAAGGGGCTACCACCCACAACATAACCCACGCTTGGAGGCTTATATATGTGTGAGCATGAGAGCTCATTTAACCATCGAAAGATCAAGGAACTCGCTCGCATATATCTTCGCAAGACAAGTAAGTGCGCAGTCAAGGAAGGAGATGCGCATATCTCATGAGGGTTCACTTGGGTTGAGACTTGGTAATAAGTCGAAGTTTGGGCATGTACGCTCAGGGTGGATTCTGATGTGCGGTTTTGGTGTAAGACTTGGCGTTGGATTTTAGGTGGCTCGTGTGAGCACCGTCCTTTGCACAAGAGGTGCACAAGACTGTTGTAAAAGGCAGGGTTGCCTTCCATTGTAAAATTTGGCTAAGTGTTGTCTTTGAGTTTGCCAAGCACACTTGTACATTGTATTATTGGAAAACTGATATTCTTAATAAATTGTCGGGCAGACTCACATTACAGGGAGTTCCCCCTCCCCTTTATACTTGTTGCAATTGTTGATGTTCTTGTTATATAATTGCTATGGATAATGAATGAGTATGGGCTTCATTAAGTATAAAGGATAATTGCATGTTTACTTGGTTGCGAAACACAAGCTAAGTAATGAGAAAGTGATTTTAGGCGTAGTCCATGTGCATGAGTATTGTTAAAAAGAAAGTGTTCGGTGGTGCCGCACCTTGCCGGCACGGTTGAAAGACCACCGCCGTCGTTGGCATCGTGACACTGCCACTGCCACTGCTGCATCTGCATTGCAACCCCTCTCATCATGCTGCCCATAGCACTGCCATTATTAATTGCTGCACTGCAACTCAGTTACTAAGAAGTAAGTAATTGATCTCCCAACTCTGACATCTCTGTCAGGTTAGAAACGCTCCGGATGCTAAAGCTCCCTCTGTCACTGACAAGTGCTCCCTCTCTGACCTCTACGTTGCTGCCACAACTATGTGCATCTCGCACTACTTCCTCACGCTGTCCTGGGACTCCTGCCCTGTAGCTCCCTCTTTCACTTCATTCACATCCATCTCTACCGACATCCGCCAGTCCTGCTACTCTTCTTCAGTGCTCCTGTAGCAAGGTATAATCCAAGAGGTGGGTGCCTCAAATGTCCTGCCCCTCATCGCCGTAGTCCGTCTGGCTACAGCTCGATGTCTCCCCACTTCCGCTCAAGTGGCGTGTGAGCACTCATGGCACAGTCATCATCTGTCCCCAATTCCTTCTTCGCCCTTGCTGGCATAGCCTTGGTCTCGGAAGCCTCTCCCTTGCTCTTCTTCCTCCGACACTGGCTCGCATAGTGACCCAGTTCCCCATAGTTGAAGTGTTTGACCTTGGAGAGGTCCTTTTTTCGTTTCTCTTGCTTTCCCTCAGATGCTAGGGCAACATTCTCCTCTTCCTCCTCCTTGATTCTGATGCCCTTGCTGTTGCTTCCCGCCTTGCTTAGCCTTCCGATCTCTTTTTGGCGAAGAGCCGTCCACATTTCCTCCCAATCTAGAAGGGTCGCCCTGCCTAGTATGCTTTGGACAAACACCTCCCGATCTTTTGAGACTGCGTTCAGGGCTGTTCTCACCATAAATTCTTGATCCAGCGTGGCTCCTATGGAAGTCAGCTGATCCCGGATCTCCTTCAATCGACCAAGGAAGGGGTCGATCTGTTATCCCTTCTGCATCTGGTATGACCGCAACTGATTTTCTATTAGCATCTTACTTTGCAGGGAAGTATGTTGATACAACTTCTTTAGGGCCCCCCACATCTCATTTGCCATATTATTATCGGCAATGTGTGGTACTACATGGTCCTTGACCCCATCAAGGATGATGCTCTTGGCCCTTGCCATTGCATCCTCGTACTTATCGTTATGAGCCGGGTCAACTGGGACCGCTATTGTCCTCAAGGCGAATTGCTTGAGATAGTTCTTGTCTAGAACGGATAAGATTCTGGCCTTCTAAACTGAAGTTTGAGGTTCCGTCTAGTATGTCCTGGTTTCTTACCCTATTCATTGCCATCACGTTGCTCCTCTACTTCCCTTCTGGAAGTTCTCAGTGTGACTCCCTCTGAGCCTCGATTTCCCTCTTGGAAACCCCTTTGCCAATGTCGAGATGCCCCCACTCTGATCCTTAGTGCAGCTGCACCACTGATCCGAATTTCTTGGCTAGAAATCCTTGATAGCAACTCCCTCCTTGGTTTTGCCTTGTTAGGTACTGTTCTGACTACAACACCCCACCAGCCTCACTTTGCAACTTACCCACAACCTCTTAAGCCCTAGCAAACCGAAGGTTAGAGCATCTAGGCTCTGTGCAATCTCGGCACCAGCAAAATTCGCACCTCCTGGCCACAGGCGTCAATCCTTCCTGACTGAGAGAGATGACTGGGTAATGCGTAGGTCGAGTTTGCTCGCCTCTGCACTGCTGATCCTCTTCTCGGCTTAAACTTGATGACGCAGACACTGCGTCACCCCTTCCTTGCTGCTGCTCTTCTAGGAACAACTTCTGTCACTCGGGACAACTATTTCTGCTGCTGCTCTACTCGACTGATGCCCTCAGTTCTCCTGTGATCTGCAACCACGCTTTGATACCATGTTGGAATTTCTAAGTCTAACCCGTTAAAAACCTTTCATGTACTTTTCTAATTTGTTTCTGCCTACTTGTTCTAATTAATTAACAAGTTATTTACCATGTAAATACTGAAAATAAATACAAGTACATGCTCAACACATTACAGATCATCAACTGAAGGAAACAAAACAAGCACACAAGTGACACCATTGTTTTTGGACTAATGTCCTCAGAAAAATCAATGCGGGAAAATCGATGCCAACTATCTGAGGGTTTTAATTATTAAGCAATTTCAGAATACAATTTGGGTGCCAAAACTGGCTCACCCAACAGAGAATAATGTCGGCAGTAGTACCTCTCAGTCAGAGACAGATGTTCTTGTTGAAACCTCGGATAAACACTCCGACAGCTCCCAACTCCAATTTGCCCCATGAAAACCCCAACGTCAAGCCTCTAGGGACTTCGTCAGCCCTTTCTGGCCTAGCGTTTGCCTAGGGTCACCCTAGCTCGCCCTGTGTCAGCCTCTGGAGGCACTGCGTTAGCCCTTAGAGCCTCTGCGTCACCCACGCTGGCTCTTTGAGGCACTGCGCAGCTCCTGGCTGCCTCTGCGTGAGCCCTGGCTGGCTCTGTGTGAACCTCTGGTTGGCTTTGCGTCCCTCTCTCTCGACTTCTGCGCTGATCCTCTTGGTACTATCTCTGCCTCTCTGCTTTTGTATTCACTGCCCCTTAGTTGCAACTCTGATCACTCTTTCGACTTCCTCAGCAAACCTTGCCCCAGAAAATCGAAAACTTGATCAACTCGGTGTGTTCTCCAAGTGACCCTCAAGCCTCCTCTTATACTTTTCTCGTTGACAATTCAACGGTCGAGATTAAGTCCTAATCAACGGTTAAGGTTAATTCTGGCTTGATCCATGACTTTTGGACCCTTCTAACACAATTTATATTAATTCACATTAATATTTTATTTTCCCTAAGTTTAGACTTAGGGACTCCATTAAAAATATTAATTATTTTAATATCTCCCAAATTGTTTAGAATTTGTCCAAACTATTTCTGGGTATTGGAGATCTCATGTGCTTTAGCCTCTCCATCAATTTTCGTGAATAGAGCACATCCGATGCTACCCCAAATCAATAGCTTTCCCTCTAAGTACATAATAGTGGAATGAATGATCACTCTCAAGAACTCCCTATTGCAATCATTGCTTATAATATTATGCTTTGTGGATGCCACAAGGTCATGATGGTAGGGGAACCGAGGGTGAGGGAAGGAAGGAGTGCAACAAATAGGTTGCTTGAGGTGATGGTCACATTGGAGAGGGGAGGTCATGGATAGCCAGCTTGGCTTCCAAAAACTTGTACTTAGAATTCACTGCAGCATAATAAAGTAAACCCTGAGTTGCTGCACCGATTTTCCCACATTGGGTTTTTCCGAGAACTTTTGTCCAAAAACAACCATGGCAATTTGGTGTGTGTGTTAGTATTTCTCAGTTCCTATTTTTTCTTCCGCAGTATTTTGTTTGGTGAAGGAATTGCAGTATGATTAATTCAATATTAATCAGAAAATTAATAAATTGTTAATCAACTAGAAAAATCAATTCTAGTTGCTGCATTGCAAGGGATTTTTCACATCCATGAGATGAACCCATCAATGCTAATAAACCCTAATTCAGAGGCTTGCAGTCAACTGTCATTGCTTGTGGTCAATTGCTGAACTCTTTAGTCAACTGGCGAAATCTGCGATCAACTGACGAAATTTGCGGTCAACTGAAAATAGCTTTCAACTGCATGCAAAGAGTGATGTGCATGCGGCTGAAACCTTCCAACCGCACACACGAGCATGCATACCTGCGATTGCGATCGAAATTTGCATGAAGCATCCCTGCGGCTAGAAACCAAAACCCTAAATATATGTGTGAACTTCAGACCCTGTAATTTTGGACTTGTATGAACTAATCTCAGCGATTCAGCCTTAGACTTGTGCGAGCCAAACCCAAAGAAAGAAGAATCACCATGATGATGATATTCAAATAACGGTCACTTGACTTGTATTTATCGCCATCCATGGGTGTTTAATTTCTCTTTTGGGTCGTGTTACTGCTCAAACTAGTAGGGGTCTTAAGAGGGGATCCTATAGAGCAACTACTAGGTCAAGGGGCAATAATGGAGTGATAACCCACTGTCGCCTCAGGTAAGGCTACCTGCTCTTTATAGACTTTCACCGATGGGAGGATACTCGGTATAATAAGGATCACTATAATGAATATATCAATGGTAGGATGAAAGGTGATCCCAAAAGCCTATTCGCAAGAGAGGCTCAAATATGTGGCTTGCTTGCTTGGGAAGCAAGGTGAAAGGCTCTCTAAAAAGCGCTAGGAGGGTTTTAGGGGCTAGGGTTGTTGACTTGTAAAGGAGATTCCTAGACCTCAAAATCCTTGTGGAAACTTGGTTTCTAAATGGTCTTTGAAGGATTAGCTTTGATTAGAATAGGGACCACACAGGACCAAGGGCAAGACCCAAAATGAGGTCAAGGGTATGGAGTTGATCACCCAATGAGAGACTTGAGCTAATTAGGGAGGAGAAGAGGATCAAAGGGCAAATTTTATTTGAGGTTTGAATTCAATAATCCTAATGAGGACACTAGCCAAGGAAAACTAGGCCAAGAAATGGTCCTTGCTAGGGTTTGCTATATCTCGAGATCCCAACGTCGGATTTACTCAATGTTTTTAAAACTGGAACTGGTGACCAAACCGGTCCACCTAATGAACAGGTTTATTGACCGGAACTGGTCGAACCGGGACTGGTTAGGTCTATAAGAACCGATTTTAGAAAAATACATTAAATAATTAAATTTTAATGAAACAAAACTATTTTTAAGATTTAAAACCATGATTCCAAGCCAATAGGGACAAAATATGCAAAGTTTGCTCATTTATGTACCGTGTAAAGGTGAATATATCAAAATGGCACTGAGTGCAATACATATCATTGAGAAAATAGTAAAATACATAAGCAATGAGGCTCTAAATGGCCTATAAAGTCCAAAAACAATGTTGCAAGCTATGTGGCCGTTGGCCTACTACAAGTCTACAGTGTACACATGATCAATCATCAAGTTCATCACCACTACTAGACACAGGATCATCATCAGGAGCTACATAGACATCATTTGGTTCAGAGTCTGAGGATGCCTCAACCTGATCTGCAACCTCAGTCGCAATGCCACCAATAACAATAGAAGTGGACTTAATGGAAGCACGAGTTTGTCGACTTGCACGACTAGTGCCTTCCATTGGTTCTTTGCCTTTCTTGATGCCGCCACTGATCTTGGTTTTGATTCCGCCACAAAATTTGCTTCATCCCCCGCTAATGCTATGTCGATATCAAAATCAACCTCAAACATAGGATCTTCAGTCTCCTCCACCCATTCTGATGTTGGATCAATATCGTCCAACACAATGGGATCTAGATCAGGTGTTTTGTTCATCATTTGGTTCCTCCTTAGTTGAAAGTTGTATTGCACGAAAACAAGATCATTTAACCGTTTTTGTTCGAAACGGTTTCTCTTCTTCGTGTGTATGTGCTCAAAAACAGATCAATTGTGTTCACAACCTGAAGCACTGCAAGTTTGGCTGAGGACTCTAATTGCAAACCTTTGCAATTGAGGACATTGGCCACCAAATGACTCCCACCAATGTGCTGTAAAGAAAAAGGCATTAATTAGTAACTTAGTTTATAATTTGAATTGTAAAGAACGTAAACAATTTTAACTTGAAAAGAAAAACAAATTGGAAATTGGAATTGCTTACCTAGTTGATCCACATCTCTTGCCATCTTTGCCAAGTTTTTGCCAAAGGTACCACCTGCCATAGTGAAAACAATAAGTTGTCTATGTATTTCCAACTAGTCTGCATGGGTAGGGACCATGTGCTCCAAGCAATTAATCAATAAGCTCTGACCTCCCTGTCATGCAGATCTCCTAGCCAATCTTTATAATGATACTTTGGATTCAAAAAATACCCAGCTGCATGTATAGGATGATGGAGTTGATTGTTCCATCTGTTATCAATGATCTCCCATATAAGACCATATTTAGCTAACCTGTCCTTGTAAGCTGCCCATATCTGCTCCTTTGCCTGATCCATAGCCTCATAAATGTAGCCCATGGCTAATTTTTCCCCATCCACCATCCTTAGCACCTTAATAGGGGGCTCGGTAAATTTCACAAGCTCTACAGGGCTTTTCCAAAAATAATTGTCAAACACTTTCTTTTTGGTGTCTTTTCCATCTTGTCTACGAGCCCACCGAGATTCAGACCATTCTTCAGAAGAAAACATTTTCTGCAAGTTTTTATATTGACCATTGAGACATTGCAACGTGAGGAAGTGAGTTGCAAATCTCGTAATTGCAGGCCTAACAAGCTCTTTGCCCCCAGTGTTTTTCCTCATTAGGTTCAATACCCATGAGTGGTTGTAAATGCATTTTGTAATGCACTTGGCATGCTCTATAGTGTTTTTTACCCACTCCACTTTGCCTATGTCCTCAAGCATGAGGTCTATGCAATGTGCAACACTTGGAGTCCAAAATATGGTCCTATATTTGGACTCAAGCATATTTCCAGCAAGAACATAGTTTGAGGCATTATCGGTGATGACCTGCACAACATTCTGCTCCCCAACTTCCTGAATAATGTCATCCAAAAGCTCAAATAGAAGGGCTGCATTCTTCACCTTAATAGATACATCAACTAATCTAAAAAACATGATTCCTTGAGGGCAAGAAACAAGGAAATTAATGATAGTGTGGTTCTTTCCATCGGTCCATCCATTTGACATGATGGAACAACCTGTTTTGAGCCATGAATCTTTAAACTCAACGAAATACTCATCAATGGAAGATATGTCTTTTTGCAAAAGAGCTTCCCTCAAGTTATGCATACTAGGGCCTTTGAAGCCCTTTCTTGCAGCTATAACAGAGTCCCACATAGCTTGGTAATAAGGTGAGCGAGCAACATTAAATGGGATATCTGAATCATACCACCATCTAGCAATGTATTGATGAGAAGTTTCTTTGCATTGTTTTTTCCAATGTTGATCCAAAGTGGGTTGACTCTGATACCAAATTATATCATCTGAATGTGATCATAGACTTAAACTGATGTAGAATCGATTAACCAGTAATGCTTTGAATGTTAGCTCAAAGCACAAAAATCGAGGAAAATTGCTTGAAAAAAAGACTTTACGACAACTGATTAAACACAATTAGGATGCATAAGAAATGAAGCAATATACTGTAAAAACACAGTTATAGCAGACAACGAGATTGATGACGGAGTTTGTCCCTGATGGACTACGTCTCCGGGTCCACTTTCAATATGGGAGTCCATTTTTTTAAGTAATGAAAAGAAGGAGTTGATACACAGTGATTCTGTCAGACTGAACTTGCACACAGGCAATTCTGACCTCTGTAACCAGGAAGCTCTCTGAACTAGCTTTCCAACGCATCTTAGGGATTCCAAATCCGACTCTCGCCCAAGCTATGATCAAAACACCAATTGCCTCTCTGTCTTAGCCTCTGAATGACAAGTTCCAAAAACACTCAAAATCCTCACTAACTCTTAACAAGTTTGCAAATGCGCATTTATACAGTGGGTAAATGCATCATAACCATTGTTGCTCAGTTTGGGATGCATCAGCTGACTTGAAGGTACAATTGAGGGTTTTAGGATAAGTTTTAGGTGTGTCAGGTAGTGACTTTACAAAAGTTGTTTGACAAATATTGAATAAAAACCCAAAATAAACATTAGGATAAGCCATAACTGTAGGCGGTTAGGCTAATTGGGCGGAGGGCTAACGTTTTCCATGTGAACACCGGTGGTCTAACCACTAGATGCCATCTTTGTGGTTTCGACGACGGTTTCGCTAACCGCCGCATGTGACAACTGTTGCAGTTTGCGCCAACTGCTAACTCTGACGGTTGTGGTTCTGAGACCTGGCGGCTAATCATACAACGTTCACATGTCACTGTATCAACTGCGGTTTAAAGGCTGTAGTCACTGCTACCCGACAGTTCTGATACATACGGTGATCACATGCAAACAGTGGCAATTAAGAACTGGCTGTTCCCGCTGCGGTCAGAGGTGGCGGATAGGACTGCGGCTACAAAACCCCAATAGTCTATTAAGTGCCCGTTCACATGTCAGACCTCCGACGCGGTTAGGCTGACAGTTAATTGTGTATTACATTTTGTTTTGTAATGTTATACATTACGCCGAGGGTTGTTTAGCTAGGTTTTAGATTTATATGTTTAGTTCGATTGGACTAGGTAGGTTTAGCATTAGGTTTTAGACTTAGGCTTAGGTTTGATAACCATTTGAATGTGATGGTTAGATTAGGACTTAGGCATAGGTTTTTAACACATATGCAATGTTAGTGCATTTGGTAGAGTAGGATTAGGGTTTACATTTTGTTTGTAAAAGCCCATGTACAACATATTGTCACAATGTGACGAAACCAAATGCATATCGTCAACACAATCCATAGTTGCGAAGACAACCCTGACAACATATCAAACTTTTGCCACGGATGACACCCATGTCGACCCCAAATCCTGCGAGTTGAACGACAAGACACATGTCGTCGACCAATCCTAGCGGAACTGTCGATGAACTCATGTTGACAACCAAGTGCTAAACCATCTCAACTGAACGCCATGAAAACCATACACATTACGTAAACGACCTGATCCATAACCAACTCTGTCGAAGCTGAACTGAATTGACGACGACACTGAACACTGACGACGACACTTGAACACTTGTGAAATGATCTGACGAGATCCTCTTGGATCATTCCTCTCCACTTGAAAGCTTTCGGACCACAAAAGTTTGACTAAACAAATAGTCGATGAGGGTAGAACTCCGTTTCTTTCCACCTTGACTTGACGATGTACCAATACATTCGATCAGTCACTTGCAAGTGATGACCCTGATAATGCTGACCATGGCACATTCTGAGTCGGTGACCTGTTCTATCCATTTGCAGTATGAAAAACCTGCGACGATGGGCAAACAACCTATTATGAACATGGCAATTGATTTCTTTCCATGAAGAACCATGTGTTAGTGATGCCTAATCTTTGAAAACAGTCTCTACTGGACATTGTTTACTACCATCAACATGTATAAACAATCTATTCTATGGAATGACATAGACAATCAAAGATATATTTGACATCAAACCAAATATAATTTCTTGATTCCTGATTACTAAGTGAACTCGCTGCAATGAACCTATCCAACTGTAAGGTGAAATTTGCTGCAACTTTGTTTGCCTTTGAAAGTATTGACTTAGCTGTTGATTTATTCGAATCACTTTTCCTTCATTTATTACATGATGTTTCCATTGATTAGCACTTTCCTTTGATGCATAAGTTCCCATTAGACACTTTGACACTGCTTTAGAAAACGCTTTGATATGAGAATAAATAGATTTCCTCTCCACTTGAAAAGAGGTTTCCAAACTATTTGAAGGATGAAATGGCGACACAATACAAGAGAAATCGAAGACTGACTTTCCCCAATACTGATCTATATCCCTGTAACTGTTATGTTCCAAACTTGAACTCAATGATTCATTCCGACATTAGGAAGAGGATCTTTGAGCACACACTGTAATTCATGTTGTAATCCCTGCTTATGAATAAGATGTTTGGTTTTACATAGAACTGGAATTGTTTCTATCTCTTTAAACAAACCATCTTTAAGCTGAGTCTCATAACTTAAACAACCATCATGTCGATTGTTATGTTGTCCTTTCATACACATGATTACAAATCTCTTGTTTGAACTTATTAATCGCTTCATTTGAATAACATTAACTGAATTCAAGTGATTTTTGTTTTGATGTGCCTCGACAATAAATTCAACCCCATCTTTCTTAAGGTGATATTTATGTTCTCTCCTGTAAAACACTGCATCACGATCATAAAGATAAGGACTTCCTAAGACAACTCCACATATGTCTACTGGAACCACATCTAATTCCACTTCGTCAATGTAATTAGCTATATGGCAAATCTTAATTGACACTGTTTGGTGACTGTTATCTGAGTTGAGTTATTTAGCCATCCTAATGGGTAAGGCCTTGGATGATTCCGTGTTTCCAAACCCAAACTTTTAACTAAATATTCAGAGATTAAGTGTGCTTGTGATCCACTGTCAAACATTGTATCTATCTTTGTATGCTTAGAGGTTATCCTTATGTTAAACATTTCAACTCTTTTATCCTCATGTGAAGGATTTATGTTTGATGAAGATGCAATAGTTTTCGAACTTGAACTAGTGTCAGAAGTTTTACCTTTCGTAACCATGGCGGTTATCCTCCTTTCATCACCTGAATCTGAACCTAGATCTTACTAGACTGCTGCAAGGGCCTTCTTTTCATCCTTCTCCTTAAGGAACTTTTTGGGCGTAAGTTCTGGATGAAGTTTCCAACACTTAGATTCATCATGCCTGATTCTCTGGCAATGAGACCAAGTGGGTCTTTCCTTTTGAGCTATCTTTGATTTCTTTCTCTTCGAATTGTTCTTCCTCTTACTGTCATTGGA
This sequence comes from Pinus taeda, assembly GCA_000404065.3. Classification (NCBI taxonomy): domain Eukaryota; kingdom Viridiplantae; phylum Streptophyta; class Pinopsida; order Pinales; family Pinaceae; genus Pinus; species Pinus taeda. Next base: position 71,229 of record APFE031059311.1, read on the forward strand.
ATCTTTGATTCCAACTCTTCGGATGACTGTGATGAAAACTTGAATGGTCTGCCACCTGATTCAATATGTATGGCCTGAACACACACCTCATCAAAATCATCAAGATTAAACATCAATAATGTATGCTACAAATATGAAAGTAAATTGCCGATGTATTTTAATAAAGTTTCTCGTGTATCCAATGAAATACCAAGCGCCATTGCCTTCTTTCTGAATTCCTGAGTACGCTGCTGAACACTCTGTCTTTTACCTTGCCTCAGATGCTGTCAATTAATAACAACTTGCTACATGTATCCTAAAGGATAGAACTGTTTCCTAAGAGCTTTTAAAAACTTAGACCATGAAGAGATGACTTTTCCTTTACGCTTTACATCTATTTGAGTTTTACTTTCCCACTAGATTAACGCTGTTCCCCCCATTTTAAGTGTAGCTAACTGAATTTTAGTTTTATTGCTAGAAATGTTCTGAATGCGAGAATACATTTCTAATTGCTTAATCCTATTATCTAGCTTTTCAGGATTCATTTCGCCATCATAAACAGGGAACTCAAATTTCACATCAAGTTTCAAAAGAGATGTTTTCTTAGGTTTCTTTTCCATTTCAGATTCTGCGCTGGAAGAAGAAGAAGAAGAAGATGATGATGATGGGGATGATGGAGGTGAAGGTGGTTTATCAGTCTTCCTTTTACCTTTGTTCTTCTTCGATGCCTTTGAAGAAGAAGCTGCATCTCTTGCCTTCTTGTCTTCGTACAGTTCTCCCAACATCTGCTGCATAGTCAAGAATGCTTGCTGAAAACTGTTCATCACTCATCTTAGTTTCAGTGTTTTCACCTGCATCAGGTCCTGACATGGTTGATTTATGAACGACTCGTTGCTTTCCAATCTCTGGATCGATCTACTCAAGGATTCCTTCTCCTTGTTGCGACTTTGACTTGGTTAACATTCCATGGCAAATTCTACAAACGCAACCTGCTTTGATACCAAATTATATGATCTGAATGTGATCATAGACTTAAACTGATGTAGAATCGATTAACCAATAATGAATTGAATGTTAGCTCAAAGCACAGAAATCGAGGAAAATTGCTTGAAAAGAAGACTTTACGACAACTGATTAAACACAATTAGGATGCGTAAGAAATGAAGCAATATACTGTAAAAACACAGTTATAGCAGACAACGAGATTGATGACGGAGTTTGTCCCTGATGGACTGCGTCTCCGGGTCCGCTTTCAATATGGGAGTCCGTTTTTTTAAGTAATGAAAAGGAGTTGATACACAGTGATTTTGTCAGACTGAACTTGCACACAGGCAATTCTGACCTCTATAACCAGGAAGCTCTCTGAACCAACTTTCCAACGCTTCTTACGGATTCCAAATCTGACTCCGAATGCCCAAGATATGATCAAAACACCGACCACCTCTCTGTCTTAGCCTTTGAATGACAAGTTCCAAAAACACTCAAAATCCTCACTAACTCTTAACAAGTCTGCAAATGCGCATTTATACAGTGGGTAGATGCATCATAACCACTGCTGTTCAGTTTGGGATGCATCAGCTGAATTGAAGGTACAATTTAGGGTTTTAGGATAAGTTTTAGGTGTGTCACATAGTGAATTTACAAAAGTTGTTTGACAAATATTGAATAAAAACCCAAAATAAACATTAGGATAAGCCATAGCCGCAGGCGGTTAAGCTAACCGGGCGAGGGCTAACGGTTTCCATGTGAACGCCGACGGTTTAACCACTAGATGCCACCTCTGTGATTTCCCCTAGCAGTTCCGGTAACGATTTCGCTAACTGCTGCATTTGACAACTGTTGCAATTTGTGTTGACTGCTAACTCCGACGGTTGTGGTTTTGAGACCTGGCGGCTAATCATACATCGTTCACATGTCACTGTATCCACTGCGGTTTAAAGGCTGTAGTCATTGCTACTCGACGGTTCTGATACATACGGTGATCAGATGCAAATGGTGGCAGTTAAGAACTGGCTGTTCCCGCTGCGGTTAGAGGTGGCGTATATGATTGCGGCTACAAAACCCCAACAGTCTATTAATTGCCCGTTCATCGAACCTCTGCCACGGACGACACCCATGTTGACCCCAAATCCCGCAAGTCGAACGAGAAGACATATGTCGTCGACCAATCCTGGCAGAACTGTCAATGAACTTATGTCGACAACCAGGCACTAAACCATCTCGACTGAACGCCATGAAAACCATAAACATTACCTGAACAACTTGATCCATAACCAACACCGTCGAAGCTGAACTGAATTGATGACGACACTGAACACTGACGACGACATTGAACACTGACGACGACACTTGAACACTTGTGCAATGATCTGATGAGATCCTCTTGAATTAGACTTGGCTGGGAGGAAGTGGGATTAGAAGAGGCAATGTTGGCTGAAGATGAGAAATAACTTTGGATGTTTGTTCTCTTTGTTCCTTTTGATGGTTGGCCACAAGAAGGATGAACATAGTGAAAGGGGTCATTGGTGGAAGGGATAGAAGTTGAGTTTTGAATCTCATAATCATCATACCCACTCTCTTTCATGGCTTCTAATAATTCCCTCGTCCTTGCAATGTCATCTTGGATGGCCTTCTCCCTAGCCTTATCCTCATAAAACTTTTCAAGCTTGGAAATGTATTCTGCCCTAATAGGGCCTAACACTGCATTTGGTGCATGACATGGCTTTACTTGGCCTCCTACCTCAGCCAAGTGTTGTTTCAATCTAAGAATACCCCCACCTCCAATAGATTTATGGCATAATTTGCATATCATTTTCCTATCAATTACATCGCAGTGAGCCCATGCACTATCTTTTCATTTTGGAGCCATGTTTGCTTGAAATAATTACAATTTGCAAAGAAGTATGCCATTTAAAATAAAATTACAGCTAAGAAACATGGAAAACCAAAGCTAAATTTAGGAAAACAAATGCACATGTAGGCTACAAAATTTGATAGCATAGAACTAGAGATTTGATAGCATAGATGATAGAAGTGAGAAGTTTATAAATTTATAAGACAAAAAAATTAATTCATGGACAACAATCAAATGAGGATATTTCAAGTGAAAATCCTTACTTGGAAATGCAAACTAGCTTCCTTAGCCTCCTCTTGAAGATGCCAACTCCACTGACAGCTACAAATTATCTCCAAATCGAACTCCAAGCCTCCAAGATGACTACTCCAACAAAAACTCAATACTCTCCAAGCTCCCAAGCAAACTCACAAACACTCCAAATGAGATGTGTGAAACAAATGAGAGGGAGAAGGGCCTCTTAAAGGCTTGGAGAGGGCGTTTTTGGAGGGTAAGGACCCTTACTTTCGCTCGAAAACCCCTAAACCACCTTGGCTAAGCCTATGCGTGGGTCCTCTGCGGGCATGGCAGGTAACCGACTGGTTTAGGACAAAACCGGCTGGTTTGACTACAAACCGGTCGGTTCCGTCCTAAACCGGCTGGTTAGGGCCAAAAATCGGCCAAAGCACCTTCCTGACCAGGTTTTTCAGCCGGTTCCAACCGATGGCCTTGCTGACCAGCCAGTTTGACTGGTTACTTGTTAGGATCGGCCGGTTTTAAAAACACTGGATTTTCTTCAAATTTGGAGGGCCTCTAGAGAAAACCTCAACGTAGTTGTGGACCAAAAATCGAAGTGTTTGGATGGCTAGATTGTGAGATAATTGATGCCCTAGGTGACCTATGTAGGCTAGGCCTAGAAAAGAGGGAGGTGAAAATAATAAGCGTTGAAAATGATCACCAATGGATGATTAGTGCCTTGTCCTTTGTGAGAAATGGAGTTGAGGAAAATTTTAATATTTGGAATGGATTCACTCAATCATGGAGGCCCTTAAAACAACTTCACATGGCATTAGGGCATGAGAACAACTGCTTCAAGGTCTTTATACTTCAACTTGCAATATTTGATGACTTATCAAGATGTATTTAACCCAAATCATCTCTAGGAACACTCACTCAATCATACATGGCCCATGACATGATGCATCACTAAAAAATATCACAATTTCCACAATTTTGCATAAGAAAAAGTAGTAAATTTCAGCCTAGAATAGCGAAAATCCCAAGAACATGCACGTGACAAAGTAGATAACAAGAGCAACATCAAAAGAGCACTTACATGTATTAAAGAGTATATCCAATCATAAATATATGCCAATAGAGAGGCTCCAAGACAAAGAGAGATAACCAAACTTCAAAATTCATCCATATAATCCAAACTCGTCCTTCAAAAGGTATAGCGAAAATCTCACAAAGAGAATAACCCAATCCAAGTGATGATGATCAAAATGAATCATCTCACTTCTATTTATACTCTCTCCAATGAATTTGATGACAAGCCCACCAAATAGATCAATAACGTAAAGATAAGCCTCTCAAGAGGGTCAAATGATCAACAAAGTGAGTCGTTGGGCCTTTGAAGAGGCCTAATGAAGTCCTAGGGGTGCTATGATGTAGAAATGGACGACAAGCATAGTGGACTAGAGGTTGGCCCCTTGTTTTCCTAGTAAGAACCTGTGGTGCTCCCAAGTGGTGTGGGGGCACAAGGATATCCTGATGGGTCTCCAAGTGGATCGAAAATGCCTGTAGACCATCTGTAAGGGCTAGAATGGTGATGTAAGCCCTCCTTCTGTAGCGGGAGACATCCTCTAGACCCTGGAACATCTGCCAAGTGTATGGTGCAAGTGCAGAGCCGACTGGGCATGGTGAACCAGGTGCATCATCCTCATCCAAAAGGGTGGAACATGAGCAATCAATGATTGGTGCTGGGGATCCATGAAGTAATATATGCTTTGGTGGAGGCAGATGGCTCTCAACGCTCATCCTACCACTGCCAATGTGGCCGTCTGGAGGGCTAGGACCCCGTATAGGGAGACCAAGCCCCAAATGAAGACCCATTTGCAATCTTGCATAAGATCCAATGTGTCCCCTTGCCCTCCATACAACAAGTCATTAGAATACTCAAGTATTAAAGCTAACAAGTCATGGGATCAATGGGGCACTTCATGGTGGCATGCCCTTCCATAGTGGGCTTTGGCATGTACAAGTGTCTCTAAGCTCAATAGGGGGTTAACCAAGGACCCTATTAGGTGGTTTCAACCTCTACAGGGGGTGACGTGTCGTGTCGTGTCGCACTGGCCTTATGATTACACTTAGTATTAGCCTTACTATATGCATGTTAGGGTAGGATGTATTGCATGTTGATTTTTGCATTAGAACTAACATCATAAGATATTATCATGATAGATTAGTTGCATCTAGATTAAAATCGCACTTTAATTTTGGTTCGTTGTACTTCACGAGACGTGTCGTGTAACAAATCTCAAAGTCAATGTGCACATAATCACATGGAGGATGAGGCAGGTGGGAGGTGGGAAAATATGATCTCTACTCTAGGTAAAAGGTAGCTCTAGGAGAAGGAAAATAAGCGAATCTAGAATTACGAGGCTTTTGTTGGAATTTCTAAGTCTAACCCATTAGAAACCTTTCATGTACTTTTCTGATTTATTTCTGCCTACTTGTTCTGATTAATTAACAAGTTATTTACCATGTAAATACTGAAAATAAATACAAGTACATGCTCAACACATTATAGATCATGAAATGAAGGAAACAAAACAAGCACACAAGTGACATCGTTGTTTTTGGACTAGTGTCCCTGGAAAAACCCAATGCGGGAAAACTGACGCAACTATCTGAGGGTTTTAATTATTAAGAAGTTTCAGAATACAATCTGGGTGCCAAAACCGACTCACCCAACAGAGAATAATCTCGCAGTAGTACCTCTCAGTCAGAGACAGATGTTCCGGCTGAAACCCTGGATAAACACTCCGATAGCTCCCAGCACCAATTTGCCCCACAAAAACCCCAGCGTCAGCCTCTAGGGACTGCGTCAGCCCTTTCTGCCCTAGTGTTTGCCCAATGTCACCCTAGCTCGCCCTAAGTCAGCCTCTGGAGGCACTGCGTTAGCCCTTAGAGCCTCTGCGTCACCCACGCTGGCTCTCTGAGGCTCTGTGCAACTCTTGGATGCCTCTACGTGAGCTTTGGCTGGCTCTGCGTGAACCTCTGGCTGGGTTTGCGTCCCTCTCTCTTGGATTCAACACTGATCCTCCTAGTACTATCTCTGCCTCCCTGCTTCTGTATTCTCTGGCCCTCGGTTGCAACTCTGATCACTCTCTCGACTTCCTCAGCAAACCCTGCCCGAGAAAATCAAAATCTTGGTCAACGCGGTGTGTTTTCCAAGTGACCCTCAAGTCTTCTCTTATACTTTTTTCGTTGACAATTCAACGATCGGGATTAAGTCCTTAATCAATGGCTAAGATTAATTCTAGCTTGATCCATGACTTTTGGACCCTTTTAACACAGTTTTATATTAGTTCACATTAATATGTTATTTTCCCTAAGTTTAGACTTAGGGACTCCATTAAAAATATTAATTATTTTAATATCTCCCAAACTGTTTAGAATCTGCCCAAACCATTTCTGGGTATTGAAGATCTCATGTGCTTTAGCCTCTCCACCAATTTTCGTGGCTAGAGCACATCTGATGCTACCCCAAATCAACACCCCCTCTTAGCGAGGACTGTGCTCTAGTAATACTTTTCACTGAGCATCACCTTGATCATCCAGCATCGATCCTTGTGCTGATGCTAGGCCTTCTACCCAACATCCTCTGCACTGCTGCATCATGCACTGCTACCCATGGCCCTGCCACTGCTGTTGCTGCATCTATACGACAACTCCCTCTGCATCCGCGTTGTTGCCCATGGCCCTGCCTGTAACGGCTTGTGGATCGGGCGCTGGGCGAGACACCGTGCACGACGGGCGTAGGTGGACGACAGGCGCTCGGGCGGGCGCGCGCTGCACAAATGCGACGTTACGTTGGACAATGGCGACTGAATGACACTTATGCGACTAAGTGCTGGAAGGTTTATACCCGCGTTGGAGGAGGCTTGCACGATGGCAAGGCCGACATGTATGAAGGCGTTTGGGGCGCGGTTATGGCAGATTTGGGGGTCGGCCAAGGGGCTACCACCCACAACATAACCCACGCTTGGAGGCTTATATATGTGTGAGCATGAGAGCTCATTTAACCATCGAAAGATCAAGGAACTCGCTCGCATATATCTTCGCAAGACAAGTAAGTGCGCAGTCAAGGAAGGAGATGCGCATATCTCATGAGGGTTCACTTGGGTTGAGACTTGGTAATAAGTCGAAGTTTGGGCATGTACGCTCAGGGTGGATTCTGATGTGCGGTTTTGGTGTAAGACTTGGCGTTGGATTTTAGGTGGCTCGTGTGAGCACCGTCCTTTGCACAAGAGGTGCACAAGACTGTTGTAAAAGGCAGGGTTGCCTTCCATTGTAAAATTTGGCTAAGTGTTGTCTTTGAGTTTGCCAAGCACACTTGTACATTGTATTATTGGAAAACTGATATTCTTAATAAATTGTCGGGCAGACTCACATTACAGGGAGTTCCCCCTCCCCTTTATACTTGTTGCAATTGTTGATGTTCTTGTTATATAATTGCTATGGATAATGAATGAGTATGGGCTTCATTAAGTATAAAGGATAATTGCATGTTTACTTGGTTGCGAAACACAAGCTAAGTAATGAGAAAGTGATTTTAGGCGTAGTCCATGTGCATGAGTATTGTTAAAAAGAAAGTGTTCGGTGGTGCCGCACCTTGCCGGCACGGTTGAAAGACCACCGCCGTCGTTGGCGTCGTGACACTGCCACTGCCACTGCTGCATCTGCATTGCAACCCCTCTCATCATGCTGCCCATAGCACTGCCATTATTAATTGCTGCACTGCAACTCAGTTACTAAGAAGTAAGTAATTGATCTCCCAACTCTGACATCTCTGTCAGGTTAGAAACGCTCCGGATGCTAAAGCTCCCTCTGTCACTGACAAGTGCTCCCTCTCTGACCTCTACGTTGCTGCCACAACTATGTGCATCTCGCACTACTTCCTCACGCTGTCCTGGGACTCCTGCCCTGTAGCTCCCTCTTTCACTTCATTCACATCCATCTCTACCGACATCCGCCAGTCCTGCTACTCTTCTTCAGTGCTCCTGTAGCAAGGTATAATCCAAGAGGTGGGTGCCTCAAATGTCCTGCCCCTCATCGCCGTAGTCCGTCTGGCTACAGCTCGATGTCTCCCCACTTCCGCTCAAGTGGCGTGTGAGCACTCATGGCACAGTCATCATCTGTCCCCAATTCCTTCTTCGCCCTTGCTGGCATAGCCTTGGTCTCGGAAGCCTCTCCCTTGCTCTTCTTCCTCCGACACTGGCTCGCATAGTGACCCAGTTCCCCATAGTTGAAGTGTTTGACCTTGGAGAGGTCCTTTTTTCGTTTCTCTTGCTTTCCCTCAGATGCTAGGGCAACATTCTCCTCTTCCTCCTCCTTGATTCTGATGCCCTTGCTGTTGCTTCCCGCCTTGCTTAGCCTTCCGATCTCTTTTTGGCGAAGAGCCGTCCACATTTCCTCCCAATCTAGAAGGGTCGCCCTGCCTAGTATGCTTTGGACAAACACCTCCCGATCTTTTGAGACTGCGTTCAGGGCTGTTCTCACCATAAATTCTTGATCCAGCGTGGCTCCTATGGAAGTCAGCTGATCCCGGATCTCCTTCAATCGACCAAGGAAGGGGTCGATCTGTTATCCCTTCTGCATCTGGTATGACCGCAACTGATTTTCTATTAGCATCTTACTTTGCAGGGAAGTATGTTGATACAACTTCTTTAGGGCCCCCCACATCTCATTTGCCATATTATTATCGGCAATGTGTGGTACTACATGGTCCTTGACCCCATCAAGGATGATGCTCTTGGCCCTTGCCATTGCATCCTCGTACTTATCGTTATGAGCCGGGTCAACTGGGACCGCTATTGTCCTCAAGGCGAATTGCTTGAGATAGTTCTTGTCTAGAACGGATAAGATTCTGGCCTTCTAAACTGAAGTTTGAGGTTCCGTCTAGTATGTCCTGGTTTCTTACCCTATTCATTGCCATCACGTTGCTCCTCTACTTCCCTTCTGGAAGTTCTCAGTGTGACTCCCTCTGAGCCTCGATTTCCCTCTTGGAAACCCCTTTGCCAATGTCGAGATGCCCCCACTCTGATCCTTAGTGCAGCTGCACCACTGATCCGAATTTCTTGGCTAGAAATCCTTGATAGCAACTCCCTCCTTGGTTTTGCCTTGTTAGGTACTGTTCTGACTACAACACCCCACCAGCCTCACTTTGCAACTTACCCACAACCTCTTAAGCCCTAGCAAACCGAAGGTTAGAGCATCTAGGCTCTGTGCAATCTCGGCACCAGCAAAATTCGCACCTCCTGGCCACAGGCGTCAATCCTTCCTGACTGAGAGAGATGACTGGGTAATGCGTAGGTCGAGTTTGCTCGCCTCTGCACTGCTGATCCTCTTCTCGGCTTAAACTTGATGACGCAGACACTGCGTCACCCCTTCCTTGCTGCTGCTCTTCTAGGAACAACTTCTGTCACTCGGGACAACTATTTCTGCTGCTGCTCTACTCGACTGATGCCCTCAGTTCTCCTGTGATCTGCAACCACGCTTTGATACCATGTTGGAATTTCTAAGTCTAACCCGTTAAAAACCTTTCATGTACTTTTCTAATTTGTTTCTGCCTACTTGTTCTAATTAATTAACAAGTTATTTACCATGTAAATACTGAAAATAAATACAAGTACATGCTCAACACATTACAGATCATCAACTGAAGGAAACAAAACAAGCACACAAGTGACACCATTGTTTTTGGACTAATGTCCTCAGAAAAATCAATGCGGGAAAATCGATGCCAACTATCTGAGGGTTTTAATTATTAAGCAATTTCAGAATACAATTTGGGTGCCAAAACTGGCTCACCCAACAGAGAATAATGTCGGCAGTAGTACCTCTCAGTCAGAGACAGATGTTCTTGTTGAAACCTCGGATAAACACTCCGACAGCTCCCAACTCCAATTTGCCCCATGAAAACCCCAACGTCAAGCCTCTAGGGACTTCGTCAGCCCTTTCTGGCCTAGCGTTTGCCTAGGGTCACCCTAGCTCGCCCTGTGTCAGCCTCTGGAGGCACTGCGTTAGCCCTTAGAGCCTCTGCGTCACCCACGCTGGCTCTTTGAGGCACTGCGCAGCTCCTGGCTGCCTCTGCGTGAGCCCTGGCTGGCTCTGTGTGAACCTCTGGTTGGCTTTGCGTCCCTCTCTCTCGACTTCTGCGCTGATCCTCTTGGTACTATCTCTGCCTCTCTGCTTTTGTATTCACTGCCCCTTAGTTGCAACTCTGATCACTCTTTCGACTTCCTCAGCAAACCTTGCCCCAGAAAATCGAAAACTTGATCAACTCGGTGTGTTCTCCAAGTGACCCTCAAGCCTCCTCTTATACTTTTCTCGTTGACAATTCAACGGTCGAGATTAAGTCCTAATCAACGGTTAAGGTTAATTCTGGCTTGATCCATGACTTTTGGACCCTTCTAACACAATTTATATTAATTCACATTAATATTTTATTTTCCCTAAGTTTAGACTTAGGGACTCCATTAAAAATATTAATTATTTTAATATCTCCCAAATTGTTTAGAATTTGTCCAAACTATTTCTGGGTATTGGAGATCTCATGTGCTTTAGCCTCTCCATCAATTTTCGTGAATAGAGCACATCCGATGCTACCCCAAATCAATAGCTTTCCCTCTAAGTACATAATAGTGGAATGAATGATCACTCTCAAGAACTCCCTATTGCAATCATTGCTTATAATATTATGCTTTGTGGATGCCACAAGGTCATGATGGTAGGGGAACCGAGGGTGAGGGAAGGAAGGAGTGCAACAAATAGGTTGCTTGAGGTGATGGTCACATTGGAGAGGGGAGGTCATGGATAGCCAGCTTGGCTTCCAAAAACTTGTACTTAGAATTCACTGCAGCATAATAAAGTAAACCCTGAGTTGCTGCACCGATTTTCCCACATTGGGTTTTTCCGAGAACTTTTGTCCAAAAACAACCATGGCAATTTGGTGTGTGTGTTAGTATTTCTCAGTTCCTATTTTTTCTTCCGCAGTATTTTGTTTGGTGAAGGAATTGCAGTATGATTAATTCAATATTAATCAGAAAATTAATAAATTGTTAATCAACTAGAAAAATCAATTCTAGTTGCTGCATTGCAAGGGATTTTTCACATCCATGAGATGAACCCATCAATGCTAATAAACCCTAATTCAGAGGCTTGCAGTCAACTGTCATTGCTTGTGGTCAATTGCTGAACTCTTTAGTCAACTGGCGAAATCTGCGATCAACTGACGAAATTTGCGGTCAACTGAAAATAGCTTTCAACTGCATGCAAAGAGTGATGTGCATGCGGCTGAAACCTTCCAACCGCACACACGAGCATGCATACCTGCGATTGCGATCGAAATTTGCATGAAGCATCCCTGCGGCTAGAAACCAAAACCCTAAATATATGTGTGAACTTCAGACCCTGTAATTTTGGACTTGTATGAACTAATCTCAGCGATTCAGCCTTAGACTTGTGCGAGCCAAACCCAAAGAAAGAAGAATCACCATGATGATGATATTCAAATAACGGTCACTTGACTTGTATTTATCGCCATCCATGGGTGTTTAATTTCTCTTTTGGGTCGTGTTACTGCTCAAACTAGTAGGGGTCTTAAGAGGGGATCCTATAGAGCAACTACTAGGTCAAGGGGCAATAATGGAGTGATAACCCACTGTCGCCTCAGGTAAGGCTACCTGCTCTTTATAGACTTTCACCGATGGGAGGATACTCGGTATAATAAGGATCACTATAATGAATATATCAATGGTAGGATGAAAGGTGATCCCAAAAGCCTATTCGCAAGAGAGGCTCAAATATGTGGCTTGCTTGCTTGGGAAGCAAGGTGAAAGGCTCTCTAAAAAGCGCTAGGAGGGTTTTAGGGGCTAGGGTTGTTGACTTGTAAAGGAGATTCCTAGACCTCAAAATCCTTGTGGAAACTTGGTTTCTAAATGGTCTTTGAAGGATTAGCTTTGATTAGAATAGGGACCACACAGGACCAAGGGCAAGACCCAAAATGAGGTCAAGGGTATGGAGTTGATCACCCAATGAGAGACTTGAGCTAATTAGGGAGGAGAAGAGGATCAAAGG
>APFE031059318.1:0-43066 GCA_000404065.3 Pinus taeda
TAAACCTAGGGAGACCAAGATTAAGCTGTTTGGACCTCCCTTTAACTGAAAATTGGCGATACCGGGATAACTTTTTTTCAAAAATTTGGAAGCAAATTGAATGAACTTGGAGTAGCCTTCTTCGCTTGGAGACTGTTAAGAAAATATGGAGCATTGCTGCATGCAAAGTACGACATATTTGGCCTGTAAAATGTCAATCATGAAACATGAATAACCTGCTGCAGCAGGAAGCTAACAGCGTCAAATTCTTTAGAATTATCTTTTAAAAAAGATACCCAACACATTCTTGTGTAGTCATCAATAAATGTCATGATATATTTATTTCCATTTGTAGAAGGTACAAGCATAGGACCACACAAATATGAATGAACCGATCCAGGTTTTCTAGATGCCTTGGAATTGGAGTCATGGAATGGTTTTTTTGCTTTCTTTTCCAAGAATATATGTAGAATGTTGTTTTAAGTTTCAAGGAATAGTGAGAAGACTAGAAACACCATTATTCTTCACAAATAGATAATATCATAATGGTTTGCATATTTCTGTGGTGTGATTTATGAGATTCTGAATTCAGATATTCTACATTCTTCATTTTTAAGTTGTCTATGTTTCGAGTCTAGAACAAGACTTAAGATACTATCATAGTTAACATGTCCAAATATAGCATATCATATAAGACTTGAAGATAATGTACCTTCATTATGTTGAGCGACATGAGATAAATGTTGTGCAAAAGATGCAAATATCCCCTTTAGCTTCAACAATTTGTCATCTTCCTCTCGAATCATCATAACTTTGTTGTTGGAATCGCTCTGTATCTAACTTTTCATAAAAAATGTGGATGGAATGAAATTGTTGGTGTACATGCACAAGGGACAGTAGATTTCTCCACAATTGAGGAAGATACAAAACATCACGCAAGAAAAAAATCAGAAAGTTTGAGCAACTTGAGTCTTATTGTTCCAATCCCCGAAGGCTTGAGACTAGACTTGTCAGCAAAATATACCACATCATCGTTTTTTTCATCAAATTCTTCAAATGTTTCTCCTTGAAATGCCATGTTGCAGGTGGCACCTATGTCAAGCAACCATGTGTCTCTCCAAGATGCAGATACAGTGTTAAATACATCCTCATGTTGGAAATATTGGGGGGGGGGGGGGGGGCGGGGTGGGGTGGGGCGGTGAATCAATATTCCTTAGAAATTAGCACTTTTAAATCCTTTTAGAGCATTAGTTAATCTTCAATTATTATTAATGTTTATTTAGTAACAAAGGTAAACAATAAAACACAATAGGCACAAGAATTTTAGGTGGAAAACCCCCTCTGGGTCAAAAACTACCGAACGTTTTTCTAATAAATTCTTTAATCTTTAGTCCAAACTAAAATAAAAGTTACAACTTCCTAGAATTCTGGAAAAGCGTTATTCTCCAGCTCCCACTTAAAGGACACCCTTACACCCTGGTTTCTTCAGTAGTCAACTCAAAGGATGCCCCAAAACCCTAGACCAACCTACCACCCTGAAGTGTTTAGAGGCTCCAACTTGTAGGTGAGTTCATGTACTAGCCTATCACCTCCCTTCCACCCTATAATGACCAGAAATGAGACAAGAGTGTGGAATCCCATACCAGGGAAAATGATCCATGATACAATATGATTTACAATGATTTTCTTGTACTTGACCAAAAACCCAATCACATTATGACTTGTAACCTAACCATGAAATCATCCAACAATGAATCCTATACCTCCCAACAATGGCTCTTCAACTCTAGGAAAATTGACTCTTTTACAATAATGAATCTTTCAATCATGACTTTTTTACAATGATGATCCTTTACAATAATGACTCTTGATAATACCTGATGCTTGACACTGCTTCTTGGATCACTTGCAACTATTGATGTACTGTTTTGCTTGCTTCACATGATGGTATCTTGGCATTGCACGTTCTTCTAGTATGTGTCGAAGTTGTCCTAGAGTGTCCTCCTTCATACACACGCATTAACGAACAAGACCCAAACCAATACGCAAACAAAATACTTACATTGTCCTACAAAACATTTGTTAGAGAGAAATTAAAAAATCAAAATATAAACACTGAATGGGCATACCTTGCTATAGCAGACTTACCCTTGTTGATGTGTGGTCCTTTTTTGCTGCAATGATCCTTGAATGTTTTTACAGGTGACAATTGTGGTTGTATCTTTCAACAATGTTTACTGTCATGATTCCTGTCACGTAGGTATTATTACATCAAGCTGTTGTGATGAATATAATATTCAATAAAGTACTGAACAAGTATGTTATATTTAAGACACATCGACCTTTGCAATGTAACATTTTGGTTCTTTGAGCTTAAACAACTTCACATTAATTTATTTTGACGATCAAGGATTCCAAATGGTGGCACTACTTGCAATAAAGTGATATACCAACATTATTCCTCCTTATGCCATGATGTCCTTTGGAGCCTTGTCACCTCAACACTTCCATGGAAACATCTCTATCTCTCGGCCTCCCTCAAATCAACCCAACCAACCTTCAAACACAGTGCTATTTTTTTGTCTTGACCTCGGCCTCCTGCCCAATAACATTGGCCTAAGACAAAACTAACTACAGACCCAAAACAATCTCTGTAAAATCAACCCTAGATAACTCTCAACTCCACGTTTTTCCATAAACTAAGCCTCAGAGGGCCTCATAAATGACACCCTGCCACAGGGCCTAGGAAACCCTTACGCTGCCTCAGGACTGGAAAAAATTATGTAAAAAGGTAAGCCATATTCACAAAAGAAAAAGAAAAATTACCTAGTTACAAGAAAGAACAAAATGGATTCATAAATACACAGTTGCTGACTGTTGTGTAATTATTTGTGCCCTAGATGAGGGCCGAAAAAGAACAACAACACAACCACAAACTAGAACTTGTTTTCTTTGATTAAAGGCCCTATATTCATAATGAACTTGTGCCGATCCTCTAAAAAAACCGTCACTGATGTGTCATCATAATGCAAATTAATCTCAATAAATGCCATGCAGAAATGTGTCAAACAACTAACGAACTTCCTAACCAGAAACAAACCCTAACCCTTCCTGAAATACCCGTGTTAAATGCCATAATTAGGGGATTTTTGAGGTCTAAAATGGGCCTCCTAAGGAAATTATAAAATAATAGTGGAAATAATAAAATAAGATTATATTACATCATCAAATTTTAGAGGGAAAAAAGACAAAACTATTTTTTCAACTCATATTTTCAACTTATCTTTGTATGTGTTTACTCAAATTTGGAGCAGAAACACTAGTTGGATGCGTAATTTGATTCCTCATCCAAGGAGTACCCATTTTTCATACTTTTGATGGACCTTGCTGCACGAAAAATGAGAAATACATGAAAAACATGACTGCAATCACGTGTTTTCATGTATTTCTCATTTTTTGTGTAGTAGGGTCCATCAAACATATGAAACATGGGTACTCCTTGGATGCGGAACTAAATTTTTCATCTAACAAGTACTCCCGCTCGAAATTTGAGTAAACACTTAGGGAGATAAGTTAAAAATACGAATTAAAAAAGTAGTTTTATTATTTTATTATTTTTTAATCTTTGTACCTTTTTACTCCAAAAATGGTGAATCATCCCCCATGGTTTACATCATCATCTTGAATCCTATTGGTTCTTATAAATAGTTTGGTTGTACATTTTTCTTAGGAGGCCCATTTTAGACCTCAAAAATCCCCTAATGGGTCACAACAAAATTTTAGAGCTATTGTATTGAAAAATTCGTTGACTTATTGAGTTGTATGAGGAATTATTTTATAGTGTGTAGAAGGGCTAATTAGTTGTTGAAGAAGAGCTTCTTAGGTAGATTGATAGAGGATATTTAGTATTGTTTGAATTTAGTTGACATTTTAATAAATTATTAATATATCACCTGAGAAAGAACCACTTATCTTTTAGTTAAGAAGTTTGGTTTTTACATGTCCTATGGGTGTGAATTTTTTTTTCCTCATAGCAAGGATGATAAGAAACCCTTATACAACTTATGGTCCTACCCAAATGTGAAGTCAATGATTGGTTTATTGACTTTGGATTTTCAAGATATTCAAATTAGACATGGTGAGATTATGGTGAGAATCCATGTCATATATTGAAAACGGTTGGTGAATAAGGTGTCATGTCTCTACCCTTGGTGTTTTAGCCCACAAAAACTGGGACTTCAACTTCAATCTCAATTTTCTCTCAAACCAAGAGGAACCACGAGGCGTACCATATATAAACGGAAACATATCTATAAGTAGAATCCATCTAGAAGGTCCTTGACCCAATATGGGATGATTTTTCAAGTAGAAATTCCCATGCAAGATCAGGGTAGCCCCTGTTGCTGCTTGGGTTGACATCAATGACAACCATTGATCAACGATCTCCCCATTTGGCATTGCTAGAAACATAAGTACTGCCCCTACGATCATGACACCTCTTTCTACTGCCTTTTCTCCCCCTTTTTCATCAATGGAAAAGGGTAACTCCCCTTGAAAAACTTCCATCCTGTGGACCTGTACTCACCTCCACTCCCCCATTCCACTTAATTAGATAAGAGAAATATTCTAATGAGTACTTGGGAGAATCCCAAGATTTTGGCGAAGATACTCAAATGCTTCACGAGGTAATGATTTAGTAAAGATGTCAGCAATTTGTTCCTTTGTGCCAACATATTTAAGCTCAATATTATTTTCAGCGATCTGATCTCTAAGAGAATTGATATTTGATTGGAATGTGCTTTGTTTTGGAATTCGTCATTGGATTCTTGGAGATACTTATGGAACTAGTGTTATCGCAAAATATGGGAATAGGCTCATCAAAATTGACTTGAAGATCTTGCAAAGTTTGCTTCATTTATATAACTTGAGTACAACAAGTTGTTGTCGTGATATATTCTGCTTCCACTGTGGATAACGAGATTGAAGGCTACTTTTTACTTAACCATGAAATAAGGAAACCACCTAGATAGAATGCTACTCTAGTGGTACTCTTATGGTCATCAACACTTCCTGCCCAATCTGGATCTGTATAAGCTTGGATAACTAGATTGTTTTATTTGGGATACCATAAAACATATTGCGCCATGCCCTTAAGATATCGAAGAATTCTTTTGACGACAATAATATGAGATTATTTTGGTGCTGCTTGGAATCTTGCTACTTGTCTAGCTGCCTGCATTACATCTGGCTGAAAGGTTGTCACATATAGAAGGCTACCAATTATATATCTGTACAATCTCTGGTCCACATCCTTTGACGAATCTTCCAAGAATACCTTGCAACTTGTTATCATTGGGGTAAGGACATGCTTGCAATCTTCCATCTTGAATTTCTTGAGCATTTCCTTGATGTACTTGGTTTTATATATAAATATTCCTTTATCCTATTGAGATATATGAAGCCCTAAAACTTATTTTAGCTCGCCAAGCATAGACATTTCAAAATCACTTTTCATCTTTGTGGCAATGTTTTTACTTAATCTGTCATCGTTGCTTCCAAACATTATATCATCCACATATACCTCGATAATCGTTAGGTTATCTTCATCCACTTTCACATAGAGATTGTTGTCAGTGCTTCCTTTCTTGAATCCTTATTGATGTAGATATCCATCAAGATGAGCATACCAAGCCCTACGATCTTTCTTGAGACCATATAATGCCTTCTTTAATCTACATACATAGTCTTCCTTGTCAGAGAGAAGAAAACCTTCACATTGTTCAATGTAAGCTTATTATTCCAATTCACCATTTAGAAAGGTTGACTTAACATCCATTTGGTAGACCTTGATTTTTATCAAGCTTGCATAGGCGAGAAACATCCTGATAGCTTCTGTTTAGTCAATTTAGTGTGTCCTAAATTTCTACATTAATTATCAATCCGGGAGTCGTAAACTGATGAAGTGTGGCACACTGTATGTGCAAGACAACCTCTTTCTTACTTTATTGTTTTCAGTTTTTATCTTGTTTTTGGGGTTTTGTTCTTGTTGGTATCCTAAAGTGTTTAATGCAAATGGAAATCCTAGTCTAAGGCTTCAAGAATACCTTTAAAGATCAAGTATGGATGCAGAATTGAAGACAACGTTTATGCCTCTTATGGTAATTTCCAAACTTAGCACTTCAAAGATCTCAAAAACATGTTATTTATAAAATTAGAACTTGAACAAAAGTGTAAACATGCGGCTACTTAAATCAAGAAAAAGATGAAGTAATGAACATGAGGTTACTATCTCTTTTGTCCATCTAATTACAGAAATAAAATCTAAACTACTACACTCAAAACCAAAAATAAAGAAGCTGGAAACTAGTCACTGATTTCACCCATAATTTCAATATTTCGTCAATTAACTTCTAAAACGAGGTTAAGCTAAATACACCGGAAATATCATCATATGACATGAAAGAATGACATTTAAACTATTTACTTGCAAACTAATGAAAGAAAAATAAATTACTTCACTTATAATCCAATAACTCGCCAATTAACTTCTAAAACGGGGTTAAGCTAAAGGCACCAGAGATATCATCATATAGCATGAAGAACTTGATATCTAAACTATCTACTTGCAGGCTAATGAAAGAAAAATCAAATTACTTCACTTATAATCCAATAGCTCGCCAATTAACTTCTAAAATGGGGTTAAGCTAAAGGCACCAAGGATATCGTCATATAGCATGAAGAACTTGATATCTAAACTAGCTAAAAGTAGTAAACAAATCTCACTGAAATCAAAGCATAAAAAATGGAATTAAAAGCTAAAGTTCAGTAGAGGAAGCAAATCTCAGATCACCACTTGATGCAAAAACTATATTAAAAAACTCGAGCATAACCTACCCTGAAATGCATTGATCAATGTTAGTGAAAAGTATAACAATGTTGCAAAAACATGTACAAGAGAAAAACGATTAATACCATAAACGAATCATGAGAAATGTACAGTTGAAATAAAAGAAAATATGCATGAAAAACCATACAAAAACGAAAGGCAAAACCTCAGCTAGCAGGGGCCCTCTGCACAGCCTTGGATTGATATGTTGTCACCTCAAAACCATGCTTTAAACAGTCATAAGAACACAGAGTTTTTGTATTATAAAACAAAGGATGTGTCTCTTGGTTACAATAGTAAACTAACGCTAAAACAAAAACATCAAGACTAACTACTTGCGTTGCAAATGCTTATACTTATAGAGGAAATAGAAAATTGTCTTTTGGAGAAAAATATTCAGCAATGGACACGTGAACAAGTCAGAATCCGGAAGTTTAGCCTCTTGGTTGCCATAAACATTAAATCTATGCAAAGTGGAAGTTATATTACGTTATGGAGATGGCCTGCAGATGGCAAAAATGAATCCATGAACCTAGGAATGGTTTCGAACTTTTTCACGTGCTGGAACAGAGTCCTAATTGACGTAGGACTCTTTGTTGACCATCCTTTGACCATTTCATTTCTTCATGAATTCAGCTAAATAGATAGGATCTTGTCCATGTATGGATCATTTCTGAACTGCCCATGTGCCTCGTTTCTCCTGCCGACACCTGTAACCTATAGAACAATGAGAACAACTGCGGAATTGTGAGTCAGCTGTGGAAAGTGGCTACATTCCGTAGCTGATGAACAAAATCTAAATCAAATAGCACACACAAGGAAATAGTTTGAAAATCACTTAAATGCACTCTTAGAATCAATATGTAACAACTTTTGATAGCTTATGAGGCACTGGTATAGGAAAATAGAAGAGAAAAGGTTTAGGAAAGTATGTAGAAGAGAGGTAGTTCTGGGGCTCAACATACCCCCACTGTGAAGATGTTGCATGTCCCCATGCAACCAAAACTGTGACTATCCTTCCTTCAATTCATCTTCTCTGAGACTTCTGCTAATACATCTAACCTTTTCTTCTTCTTCCTTGGTGTCACTGTCATCCTGGGCTTCATCATAAGGCACCTGTATTTGAGATTGATAATGGCTCTGCTTAACCTTCTATTCTTCTTCTTCAATTTTCTATTTTTCTTGTGCCACTATCCTAGATTTAGCATGGTGTTGTTATGGATAATTTTGTCCAATTTGTTTTTCTCTTTCAATGTCTCATTTTCCCTTTCGATATGTTTGTTCAGGACTTCTAGTTCATAAACTTCATGTTTTAATGATTGGATCAAAATTTCCTGAGTTATACCAGGCTGATTAGATGAAGTGCCTTGTTATGTTGTAGTCTTTTCCAATGATTCAATAAAATCATACATCTGTTGCTGAGTTTGATCAATTTCTGGTGTGGTCTTCTTTAGACTGATTTCAAAATCTAGTTTAGGAGAAGGAGAATGTTGTGGACTATGGTTAGGAGGAGTGATTTCTGGTGACTGTTCTGGTGTTTCCCCTCCCAGGTCGATGAAGTGGGTTCCTTTGATTTGCATTTTCTTCAATTTGCCTTTAAGTCTTGAGCTCCTTCTTAAACTTTGTGAGCTGGTATCTCCCTTTTCTATACTATGTTTCTCCTTTCCTTTTTCTTTTGCCTTAGCTGACTGTTCTTTAAGATGAATTAGCCTCTCAGAAAGTACATGTTCTTCTTCTAAAGAAGGCTTTGGGGTCTGATAAATATCTTCAACTTTTCTTTTCCCTTTCTATTTTACTTGTTTTCTAATCTCAGTCAAAGTTTCAGACATCATTTCTTCTTCACTGGTTTCCTTGGTTATACTAGTAGGAGTATTTTGGATGTCTACATTTGTTCTTCTTCTCCTGCTTTTTCTTGTTGAGCTTCCCTCAGGCATTTTAGGTGGGTCTTGGAAGAAATTTATAATTAGGAATTGTTCCCATGTGTCCTTTCTTTCCTTCAATTGATTTTCAACCAAAATTTTAATAATGCCATGATGATAAAGATGAGGCTCCACATCATCTAGATTCTTTTGCACAGTGGTAGACATCTTTCTCAAGCTACTCAACAAAAAATAAAGAGGATTGATGGTTTGACTCTCCAGGAAATTCATTAATAACCTTATATGGTACATGTACATAGACCCATACCTTCCTTCACACGTAATGAATTTCTGAATTATCAACAGCAGACTAGTCCATTTTGCCTTTAGGGCTAAAACATGAATTCCTCATTTAAAAACATATATATCCATACCTGGGTTACGCAAAATGATCCTCCATACATTTTCATCAAAGTCCTTATTCTCAAACCATCGTTCTCCTTCTTATGGAAGCTCTGTTTTTGTTGTAATGGATGCCTCTGTTACCGGGAATTTGATATCCCCAATCTCGACTTCCATACCATTGAAGGACCTTGCAAACGTCTTTGTGACTTATTTATTATGACCCCTGAACTTCTGAATAAACTGTAGCCTTCTTTCTTTTCTTAACGTGATTTTTAGTTGTGGATAACCCTCCATAAATTTAGCTCCATCCGGCTCTGTTCTTACTAGAAGACCCATTCCTCCTTCTTACTTCGAAAATACATCTGCAGATGATGGTTTCACGGGTTTCACGGGAGCAAAACAGTTCTATGAGTGGTCACGGGAGCAGAACAGTTATATGAGTAGAGAATGGGAGTGGGAGGAATACGGAGCATGCAATGAGAGTGTGTTCACGGAGCAGAGGTTTGTGTAAAAAAACCCTAAACTGAAAATCATAAAACTTGGTGTGAAGGTGTGGGAACAGAGTGAGACTAGCGAAATTGAATAGAGTGTTTGAAATAAAAGGTTGCGAAGTGGACATTGGTGAATTCGTAAAATGACTGTGGAGTGGAGCGTCATAGGAAAAGAGTCGTGGTCGATTGGATTATGTCTTCATGATTAACCATTTTGATAGGTGTGATGTGAAGTATGAGTTAAATTCGAAAGAGGATTATGAGGCTATTAAAATTTGATGTGGAGGACATGGTGAGTTAAGGCAGCTATCAAATCAAATAATTAAATATTATGGAGCTTGTGATTTTATGAACTATACAGATTATGTGTTTAAAATGCTATTTGAAAATGATTTTTCTTATATCTTAGAACCATACCACTTCCTTTTGCTATATTTTGATTAGCTACCTCTTGTAAGTGCTTTTAGGTGTTGACATCTTCAAAAGATTTTCCTCTGCCACACCTGCATCTGGCTTTTATCATTATTTGGCTAATCACTTGACTGTCACTACAGAGTAACAAAGGATTAGCTATAGAATCAATAATCACCGGCGGAATCAGTGTTCAGCTGCGGAATCAGAATTCGGATGTGGAAACTGACATAGTGAATATCATATGACTTGGCGAAATGAATGGAGATGGATGGAAATGAAAGATGACTGAATGAATGATATATGGAAAGATGCATATGAAGATAAACTGAAAGGAACTTATTGGTGGAATTCGGTGGCAAGATGGAATGAAATGAAATGAACAACTACAAGTGAAATGAGAGAGATTTTTTTTTGGAAAATATAAGGCATCAGAAACTTCTGATTTTCGCCCTATATTTTCTGTATAAGACTGCCAATCAGTGATTGGTTTTCAGGCTTATACATTATTTTTTTTCTCTCTCTTTTTTTTTTAGATGATGAAAAGAACAAAGACTAGGCCGGTGGAGAAGAAGGATTCTTCTTCACTAGACTCATTGCAGAATTATCTTGAAAGATTTTGATAAACTCCTCCATTGAGAGTGGCTTATGATAGATCTTCAATCTGTGACCATTCAAAATGAGAGGAGTTTGATTCTCATCAATTGTTTTGATTCTTACTGCTCCACTGCTAAAAACTTTTTCAATCTCATATGGCCCAAGCCCATGAGTCTAAAATTTACCTTGAAAATCTTTGAACTTGGAATCAAATAGCAATGCCCAATCTCCTTCTTCAAACTTTTTGTATTTGATGTATTTTTCATGCCACTTAGCACTTTGATATTTAACTAGATCAGTTCTTTGAATTTCTTCTTGTCTGATCTCATCTAGTTCATTCAACTGCTCCAGTCTATGCTTTTGGGCTTCTGATAGATCCATTCCCAATTGAACTGCCATCTTGAAGGTCTTAACTTGGAACTCAATGGGGAGCAGAACTTCTTTCCCATAAACAAGTTCATAGGGAGAATGTCTTGTTGTGTTCCTCCATGTAGTTCTATAGGCCCATAAGGCTTTAGGAAGTCTTTCTGTCCAATCTCTTCTATGTAGATGAACAACCTTGGTAATGATGCCTTCAATTACTTTGTTTGTGGACTCCAATTTACCATTTTCTTGCGGCGATCTGTCACAATTTCTCTTGGAACACCAAAGCGAGTAAAAATATCCTCATAAAGAAAATTAACAACTGAATTTTCAGTCGCAGAAAATAATGCTTTGTCTTCTACCCATTTAGTGACATAATTAGTACATACCAATATATAATTTTTCTGTTTGAATGGAGGATTAATAGGTCCAACAAAGTCTAAAGCCCATTTTTCAAAGGGTTCGATGAGTACCTGAGGTTGCAATGGCATCTCATTTGAGGGGGTAGGTTTCCCTACTCTTTGGCAACTGTCACACCTTTTGAAATATTGTTTTGAATCTTTGAAGAGGGATGACCAATAATATCCTACAGAAAGGATTTTATAGGTTGTCCTCTTGTCAACAAAGTGTCCACCACATGGTTCATCATGACATGCTTTGAGAATATTAGGCATTTCATCTTCCCTGACACATCTTCTGATCACAAAGTCTGGCCCTATTTTAAACAATTTGTTAGAAATCCATGAATATTTTGAACTCTCATGAATAATCTTTCTTCTTTCACTAGGAAATAAATGTGGAGGTAGCTTCCTTGTAACCAAATAGTTAGCCATATCTGCAAACCAAGGAGTTTTAGTAGTGATTGCAAATAAGTGTTCATCAAGAAACTTATCCTCTATAGGTGAATCTTCTTTGATATTCTGAATCTTAGATAAGAAATCAACTACTGTGTTTTGTTTCCCTGGTCTATCTAACACAGTAATATTGAATTCCTGCAAAAGTAGGATCCACCTTGTAACTCTGCCATTAGTAACAGATTTGTTCATTAGATATCTAATTGCAGAATGATCAGTATGAATAAAAGTTTCAT
This sequence comes from Pinus taeda, assembly GCA_000404065.3. Taxonomy (NCBI): domain Eukaryota; kingdom Viridiplantae; phylum Streptophyta; class Pinopsida; order Pinales; family Pinaceae; genus Pinus; species Pinus taeda. Next base: position 12,082 of record APFE031059318.1, read on the forward strand.
AGCCTGTTATATGGTGTCTGAACTTATTAATTGCATGAACAATAGCTAAGAACTATTTTTCAGTCACAGTATAATTCAACTAAGGGGGAGTCAAATTTTTAATGGTATAATAAATGGCATAAGGAACCAAGTCTTTTTTTCCCAATACAGCTCCTAGATTTGTATTTGAAGCATCTGTAGAAATATGGAAAGGAAGTTTCCAATTTGGTCCTCTCAAGATAGGTGCTTCATATATTCTTGTTTTCAAAGCTTCAAATGCTAATTGGCAATCAAGACTCCATTTGAATTCACAGTATTTTGTAAGCAGTTTGAAGAGTGGAGATGCTATTTTGGTAAAGTTTTCTATAAATGTTCTATAATATCTAGTAAATCCTAAAAAACTTCTAACATCTTTTTGACAATTTGGAATACTTAACTTGGAGATGACTTGAACTTTTGATTTATTAACTTTAATCCCATCCCCTAAAATATGATGTCCCAAAACAATACCTTCAGTAAACATCATAAAGCATTTTCATGACTTAATGAAAGGTTTGTTTCTTTACATCTTATAAGGATTTTTTCCAAATTTTCTAAGGCTTCTTCAAATGTATTGCCATATATTGTAAAATCATCCATATACACCTCTACACAATCATGGACTAGATCAGAAAAAATTCCTAGTACTGCTCTTTGGTATGTTGCGAGTGCATTGCATAATCCAAAAGGAAGCACTCAGTAGGCAAAAGTTCCCCATGGACAAGTAAATGTGGTTTTATCATAATCTTCAGGTGCTACTTGAATTTGATTATAACCACTAAAACCATCCAGAAATGAAAAGTACTTTTTGCCTGCTAATGTATATAATACTTGATCAATAAAGGGCCAAGGAAAGTGATCCTTCAAGGTTGCTTTATTTAATTCCCTGTAATAATGCACACCCTCCATTTACCATTATTTTTGGGTACTATAACCAAGGGAGAAACCCATCGGCTATCTAAAATTGGGTAAATGAAGTTCACATTGAGTAGTTTTTGGAGCTCTTCTTTCACAATTTCCCTAAGATTTGGATTCATCCTTCTTTGAGGTTGTCTAATTGGTCTACTATTTTCCTCAATATGGATATGATGGATGCAAGTCTTAGGGTCAATACCTTTCATATCAGTATACTCCCATGCAAATGCAGCATAATGTTTTTGCAAGATTTTGGTTAGCTTTTCCTGTTGTAACTTTTCCAAAATTTTATTAATATTCAATGTTTTTCCTGGAAAAATTTCAACTATAGAACTGCCAAACTCTTCCATAGAGTAGAGAGACATTTGCCTTGATAACAAATATTCAATGTCAGAATCTAACTGAAATTGTGTGTGGTCATATTCTGAAGATGTTTCAAAATTTTCTAATGTATTCAATATTTGACTATCTTCACTAACTTCAAATAGAGTAAAGATAGGTTGTACAGTATCATCATCATCGACCCATTCATTGTCTCCTACTTCTGTAATGGCTTTTGCTGGAGGATACAAAGTGATTTTTTTTGTTGAACTACCATCATAAATGTACATGTCCCTAGACCTACAACTAATAAAAGCATCAGCTGTGGCTAGCCAAGTTCTTCCTAAGATGAGTGGGTGTCGTCCTAGATTACTCTTAGGAGTCAAAATCATGAAATCTATTGTATATTCCCAAGAATCTAAGGAGACCGAAATATCTTCTAGTACACCATCCGGTTTGATTACTAATCTATCTGCAAGTTGCAGTAAGGTAGGTGTAAAAAGAAGATTAGGAAGTTTAAGTTGTTCCATAGTCTGTCTACTCATAATGTTTATAGCAGCCCCTATGTCAATCAATGTATTTGGAATTTCTATTCCATTTGTGTGTGTCTTGACAATTGGACTACCTAGATCCACATATTTCTACATGGTAATCTTTCCCATCATGATTTTTGCTATTTTTCCTACGAGGTGGATTCTTTTTGCATCTCTTAGTTTCATACCTGGTCTTTTGATACTCAACTCCTTTATTTTTTTTGCTAGAATAGGAATCTCTCTAATGGCTTGTAGCAAGGGAATCTTGATACATACATTCTTTAATTCATCTAGGAAATCATAGTCAGGCAACAAGATTTGTTTTCCCACCCCCTTGTCAATTTGTAATCTTCCAGGGAAGGAGGTGTGGATGTAGATACAAGTTGCTCAACTATAGGAGTTGTGGGGGTTGACTCTTTTTGCTTTTCTTTTTGAATGGTTGTATTTTGAAGGGATGCTTCTTCAAAACTTTTATTGACTTTAAGAGAATCCTCCCCAAAAACATCTTTCTCTTGAACATCTATAAAAGGTTTTTCCCTGTCTAAAATCCTACCAGATCTAAGTTGAACATCATTAAGATCTAGAGGAAAAATCATGTAGGTAGGAAATTGTTGTCCTTCTACCATGTAAGAATTCTTAGGGTTTTTGTTGTTTGGATTTGGTAATGGTTGGGCTAGTAGTTGATTTGGATTTTGTTGAAATGGAAGCAAGAGTTGAGGATTTTGATTTGGTTGAGGAGGTTGTTGTTGTGGAAATGGAAATGAAAGTTGTGGACTTTGATTTGGAAGTTGTGGATTTTGTTGTTGATTTTGTGGGATAGAATAGCCCTGATAAGATGGAGGATATTGATAATATTGAGCAAATCTCCCATAAGGATTTTGTACCCCTTATGCCCGTGATTGAGATTGATACTGATTTTGAGGTTGGGGCCAAGTTTGTTGCCAAGAATTCCAATTTGGTGGGGGTTGAAAATTCATAGGATTGTTAAATACTTGGTTTTGTTGCCCTTGCCAAGGTCTTCTTGAAACAAAACAAAGAGATTCTACTGAATTTGGGTCCTCCTAAAAGACAGCTTTGAGCCCTAGATTGAAGGACAATCCTTGGTCTCATGACTTTCTGAGCAAATCATACATGTTTCTACAAATTTTGTATCCAAGGGACATTCCCTTAGAGCATGTTTCTTTCTTCATTTTTGGCAAAATATGGCTAAGGCATTAGCTTCTGTTTTTTGCTTGTTTTGAATTTTAAGGGTGTCCAGTTGTTCACTAAGGCTCCCTAGAATGTCAGTTTTGAATTCATCAAGCATATTGCCAATCTCTGCCCTACTTACTAATCCAGTTGCATATTTGTTTGCTCTAATAAGAGAAGGATCTCTAGGCCCTTTTCCAGTTTTAGATTTCCCCTTGAGAGATGGACACATAGTTCTGATATGTCATGTAGTGGAAGTTGAGAAATGTCTCCCTTCCCCATCATGTTTAAAATATCTATCCATTCATCTCTAATGGCTTTCAATAGAAGGGATTTCAAGATTTCCTCATATAAATTGTTCACTTTCACTCTCTTTAAGTTGTATTGAAATCTTTCAAGTAAATCCTCCAAGTTCTCATCTTCTTTTTGCATCATTTTGAATACCTCATCCTTATGATTAGTGGGCATACAATAATCCAAATATCTATCCAAAATCGTTTGCTTCATATCATTCCAAGTCATAATAGATTGAGTGACTAATCCCATGACCCATTTTAGAGTTGCCCCTTTCAATGTTGAAGGAAACAGTTTGAGTTTTTGAGAGTCTTCTAGATAGTCATAGGTTCAGCATAAGACTTCAAACTCAAATAGAAATGTTTCAGGATCCTCACTTCGTAATCCATAAAAGTTTGCAAGGACAGATGGTGAAATGTTTTTCATTGTTGCATGGGTTTCCTCGTCGACTATAGGGAATCCAAATGAGTTATGTCCTCCCCTATTACCTCCATTATTTCCTCTACCACCTCCATTGTTACCTCTACCACCACCTCCATTATTTCCTCTACCTCTACCTCTACCCCCTCCTCCAAATAGTGAAAATTCTCCTTCTAGCACTTCTTCTGCCATGATAGTTTCTTAAGGGTCTTCTGGTTCTTCTATTAATGGCTGATGAGAGAGAGTCTCTACCTCTTCTTCTTCTCTGGGTGATTCTACTTCTTTTACTACAATATGTTCCCCTATAGAGGTGAAGAAGGGTTCTTCTCCTAGGTCAGATTTAGTAGATAGTGTGGGAGAATCTTCTAATTTAGTTGCTTCCCTTTGAATTCCAGGAATCCTAAGGTTGGGAGTATGAGTTTTGGATGGAGGTGTATCTTTTCTATGCCTTGAAGTAGTTGGAGTTGTAAAAATCGAACTTTTGGCCCTAGATATAAACCTTCCCCTAGAATCTCTTGCTCTATGCATGTCATTTTTTTTTAATGATTTTTTTTTAATTGGCCTAATAATCCTTTTTCTGATCTTCTAGATCACACTAGGTGCAAGAAGAGAGCATACTCAAGAAACTATTGAACTAATAACTCTCTTTTCTGATCCTCCAAGTCACACTAGGTGCAAGAGGAGAGCATACTTCAAGAAATTATCAATTTTCCCTATTATTATTAATTTTTTTTAATGTAATAGATAGGATACCTAGTTACCCTTCCCTGCAAACGGCGCCTAAATGTTTAGTCAATTTACTTTATTTTTTTCAATTTTTATCTTGTTTTTGGGGTTTTGTTCTTGTTGGTCTCCTAAAGTGTTTAATGCAAATGGAAATCCTAGTCTAAGGCTTCAAGAATACCTCTAAAGATCAAGTATGGATGCAAAATTGAAGACAAGATTTATGCCTTTCATGGTAATTTCCAAACTTAGCACTTCAAAGATCTCAAAAACATGCTATTTATAAAATCAGAACTTGAACAAAAGTGTAAACATGCATCTACTTAAATTAAGAAAAATATGAAGTACTAAACATGAGGTTATTGTCTCTACTGTCCATCTAATTACAGAAATAAAATCTAAACTATTGCACTCAAAACTAAAAATAAAGAAGCTGGAAACTAGTCATTGATCTCACCCATAATTCCAATATTTCGTCAATTAACTTCTAAAACGGGTTAAGATAAAGACACCAGAAATATCATCATATGACATGAAAAATGGAATTTAAACTATCTACTTGCAGACTAATGAAAACAAAATCAATTACTTCACTTATAATCCAATAGCTCTCCAATTAACTTCTAAAACGGGGTTAAGCTAAAGGCACCGGAGATATCATCATATAGCATGAAGAACTTGATATCTAAACTATCTACTTGCAAGCTAATGAAAGAAAAATCAAATTACTTCACTTATAATCCAATAGCTCGCCAATTAACTTCTGAAATGTGGTTAAGCTAAAGGCACCAGAGATATCATCATATAGCATGAAGAACTTGATATTCAAACTAGCTAAAAGCAGTAAACAAATCTCACTAAAATCAAAGCATAACAACTGGAATTAAAAGCTAAAGTTCAACTGAGGAAGCAAATCTCCGATCACCACTTGACGCAAAAACTATATTAAAAATCTCGAGCATAACCTATCCTAAAATGCACTGATCAGTGTTAGTGAAAAGTATAACAATGTTGCAAAAACATGTACAAGAGCAAGACGATTAATATCATAAACGAATCATGAGAAACGTACAGTTGAAATAAAAGAAAACAAGCGTGAAAAACTATACAAAAACGAAAGGAAAAACCTAAGCCAGCAGGGACCCTCTGCACAACCTTGGATTAATACACTGTCACCTCAAAACCACGCTTTAAACAGTCATAAGAAAACAAACTTTTTGTATTATAAAACAAAGGATATGTCTCTTGGTTACAACAGCAAGCTAACGCTAAAACAACAACATCAAGACTAACTACTTGTGTTGCAAACGCTTATACTTATAGAGGAAATAGATAACTGTCTTTTGGAGAAAAATCTTCAGCAATGGACATGTGAACAGGTCAGAATCCGGAAGTTCAGCTTCTTGGTTTCCATAAACATTAAATCTACGCAAAGTGGAAGTTATATTGCATTATGGAGACAGCCTACAGGTGGCAAAAATGGATCCATGAACCTAGGAATGGTTTCAGACTTTTTCACGTGCTGGAACAGAGTCTTAATTGACGTAGGACTCTCTATTGACCATCCTTTGATTATTGCCTTTCTTCACGAATTCGGCTAAACAAATAGAACCTTTTCCATGTATGGATCATTTCTAAACTACCCATGTGCATTGTTTCTCCTGCCGACACCTGTAACCTATAGAACAATGAGAACAACTGCGGAATTGTGAGTCAGCTACGGAAAGTGGCTACATTCCATAGTTGAAGAAAAATATCTAAATCAAATAGCACACACAAGGATATAGTTTTAAAATCACTTAAATTCACTCCTAAAATCAATATGTAACAACTTTTGATAGCTTATGAGGCACTAGTATAGGAAAATAGAAGAGAAAAGGTTTAGGAAAGTATGTAGAAGAGAGGTAGTTCTGGGGCTCAACAGCTTCCATTCTAGCAACAAGAGAAAATGTTTCTTCAAAATTGATTCCTTCAACTTGTGCATATCCTTTGTAGACCGATCTTGCTTTATTCTTGGTAACCTGCCCGTCTTCATTCAATTTGTCTTTGAAGTCCCATTTAGTTCCAATACCATTTGTATCCTTTGGTCGTGGAACCAATTCCCAAGTGTCGTTGTTCCCAATTTGATCTAGTTCTTCATTCATAACCACTGCCAAGTGTTCATTTTGACTAGCTTCCTCAAAATTGCTAGGCTCAAAAGTCGCTAAAAGAGCATGGTGTTCTTGTTGTGATGAACAAAGCTATCGACTTCTTATGGTTCCAATTCCTTCATTTATGTTGTTAATGATTTGATTTGACTGATAATTCTATTGATACCATTCTTTTAAAACTTTTGGAGAAGTTTCATGTATATCCTGCTGATCATTTCTTATTTCCTCTTGGTTGACTATTGTTTCCTTATTTGATTGGTATTGTTCTAGAGCTTCTTCTTCATCCTTCACAGATTTTACCTCAAATCCATTAGATTTTCTTGAATATACGATCTCATCATTATCCTTTGGAACACAGTATTTTTCAAAAGTAACATTTATGTTTTCCACTATTTTTTTTGCCTCAGATTGTAGCATCTATAAGCCTTCCTTTTGTGTGAATAACCAATGAAAATACCTTCGTCAACATGGGAATTTAACTTTCCCAATTTTTTTATCTTCTCTTTTGATGTAGCATTTGCTTCCAAATATTTTGAAGTATTTGACATTAGTTGGTCTTCCTTTTCATAGTTCATATAGAGTCATGTTACAATTGTTCATGAGAAAACCTCTATTTATAATGAATACGATTGTATCAATTGCTTGAACCCTAAATTTATCATCTAATTTTGAGTCACTTAGCATTGTTCTGTCCATTTCCTGTATGGTTCTGTTTTCCCTTTCGACAACTCCATTTTGTTGTGGTGTCCTTGTTGTTGAGAATTTCCTTTTCATTCCATTTTCATCATAGTACTGTTGAAATGCCTTGGAAGTGAATTCCGCCATTATCTGATCTCAAACATTTGATCTTCAAATAGGTTTCATTTTGGACCAATTCCTTGTAGATTCTAAAACACTTGAATGCATCATACTTTTTCTTTAAGAAGCTGCCATCTATCATTTTGGTGTAATCATCTATCATTAGCATAAAGTATAATTCACCATATAACCCTTTTGTTCTCATAGGACCACATAGATCAGTATGTATTAATTCCAATAGACGTGATGCAAAGTGTTCTTTTGTATTGAACACAATCTTTGTCTATTTGTCGTGCTGACAAGATTCACATATCGCACTGGTAGGTTTTGAAATTTTCGGCATTTCTCTTACTGCTTCCTTTTTGCTGATCCTCACCAAATTTTCAAAATTTATATGTCCCATTCGTTTGTGCCATAAACAACTTTCATCTTCTTTTCCCAAAAATCACACTTTAGGTATCTCATCCAAATTATATATGTCATTTGGAGCTCTGCTTTCTATAGCCACAATTTTACCAAATTTGCCTTTCCTAATTTCACATTTCTTAGAGTTGAATAACATCGTGTGTCCTTGATCGCACATCTATCCAACATTGAGTAGATTGTGATTCATATTTTCAACCAACAACACATCCTTCGCTAATGCATCCTTGCCTCCAAGTGTGACCGTACCTACTCCCATGACGTTTGAAGACCCATCATTTCCAAAAGATACGATTCCATCCTTCTTTTCCTTCAAGGATATGAACTTATTTCTATCTCCAATCATATGCATTGAGTAACCACTATCAACATACCAAACATTTATGTTTCTTGGAGCCTTGAGAGCGATAACACACATTTCAGTCTTCTTTTTCCATACTTGTTCATTCTGATTTTGCGATAATTCCTTTGAAGAACTTCCAAGTCTGTAATCTTTAGCCAAGTGTCCAAAATTGTTACAATTGTAACATTCGAGATAATCTCTCAAATGATGAAATCTGTTGATATTCTATTGAGTTATGGAATATCCATTTCTGAAAGATCTCCCAGAACTATATTCATTCCAAATATATGTGCGACATTCTACGACTCTATGTCCAAACCTTCCACATGAATAACAATGGCCATAAAAGATAGGTTGATACATGGGAGGAAATATTCTTTGAGGAATTATCTTTCATGGTTCTTCCTGCGAGTCTTGATCTCTTGATTTAGCTGGGAGGTCTACCTGCTTGGTAGACTTGGCATATCCATCTTCTTTTGTTGTCATAAAGGACTTGACTCCTTTTCAGATTTTTCTTTGTAACCAAGGCTAGTCTTGTCACTGCATGATCACTGATTGCTGATGAGTGCTTCCAATTCCTTTGAATTTTGGCGTATTTTTGGCGTATTTTTCCATTTTTTACTTCCTTTCGTAGAGAGACTATTTCAGCTTTCAATGCTTCTCTTTCCTTGTTGCTTTCCTTTAATTATTTCCGGAGCGATTCTTCAATTTGTTTGTATTCTTCAACCTTGATTTTAAGATTTAGGAGATGTTCCCTTTCTGTCTTTAACTCATATTCAATAGAGTTGACGTGATTCTTCTCGGTCTTGAGTTCTTTGATAATCCTAATCACTTCATTTTGAAATTCAACCTTACTCATCTCTTCTTCTTCGTCTCCTTCTTCATTAGATGACTCTTTCTTATTGTGTTTGGCCATAAACGATACTCTTTCTTTGATTTCTTCTTTGTTGTCACTATCTTCATTAGATGAGGAGCTATCTTCTTTGGAGAAGAAACTCTTCTTCAACCATTTCTTCTTTCCTGGCTTGTTGAACTTCCTAGGACCTTTATTTCCTTTCGTAACAACCTCATTTTTGTGAGGACACTTGGCTACAAAATGCCCAACCTCACCACAAATATTAATGGAAGTTTACCTTTGAATTTCCCCGTACCTATTCTCATTTTTCACGTGAAGTAGGAAAATTATTTATCTAAAAATTCTCCTTCATCTTCTTCCTTTTCTTCATCCTTACAACTACAAGTTTTCGCTTTCGGAGTCTGCTTGTCCTTACTATTCTTCTTGGATGCAGCAAATGTTGTTTCTAAGTGAGATGTGCCATCATCTTCTTCAATCCTCATTTCATATGCCGTAATAATTCCATGAAATTCATCCATGCTGAGATTGGTTAGATCTGATATATCTTCCAAGTCAGATACCTTTGGGTTGAATCTTGTTGGTAAGGTTTCGGGGATCTTTTAGACAACAATTTTTGTGTCAAAAGGTTCTCCCAAACCTTCCAATGTATTTTTTTGTTTCATAAACAAGCTAAAAGTATGCAACAATATTTTCATCCTCCTTCATTTTGAGTTGCTCAAATTTTGCCCTGTAAATTTGAAACTTTACTTCTTTCACCTTTGAGTCACCTGCATATATATTCTCAAGCTTGCCCCATACCTCTTTAGAAGTTTTGCAACTCAATACCTTAATATAAATAGATTCGATAATCCCATCGACAATAAGATCTTTAGCCTTTGCATCATGTACCATATTTTTCTTACCTTGTTCATCTAGGGTCGGTGTGAAGCCCTTTTCAACCATTTCCCATACTTCGTATCCTTGAAATGAACCTGCATTCTTCCACTTCAAAGTGCATATCTTTTTCCATTAAACAAAGGAACTTTGTTCTTAGTATATTCCATGATCTCCTTCCAGTTGTTGGACTTCTATTGAAGGAACTAAGGTCTGATTCCAATTGTTGGAAATACTAAAAGGGGGGGGGGGGGTGGTGAATCAATATTCCTTAGTAGTTAACACTTTTAAATCTTTTCAGAGCATTAGTTAATCTTTAATCATTATTAATGTTTATCCAGTAACAACAGTAAACAATGAAACACAATAGGCACAATAATTTTAGGTGGAAAACCCCCTCTAGGTCAAAAAACACCGAACACTTTTCTAATAAATTCTTTAATATTCAGCCCCAGTTGAAATTAAATTTACAACTTCCTAGAATTCTATAAAAGCATTCTTCTCCAGCTCCCACTAGAAAGACGCCCCTACACCCTGGTTTATCTTGTAGCCAACTGAAAGGATGCCCCAAAACCCTAGACCAACCTACCACCTTAAAGTGTTCACAGGCTCCAATCTGTAGGTGACTTCATGCACCAACCTAAAACCTCCCTGCCACCCTATAATGACTAGAAATGAGACAAGAGTGTGGACTCCCATGCTAGTGACTATTATTCATGATACAATATGATTTACAATCATTTTCTTGTACTTGACCAAAAACAAAATCACACTATGACCTGCAACCCAACCATGACATCATCCAATAATGATTCTTGTACCTCCCAACAATGCTTCTTTAACTCTAAACATATTGACTCTTTTGCAATAATGACTCTTTCAATGATGACTTTTTTACAATGATGATCCTTGACAATAATGACTCTTGATAAGACCTCACACTTGACACTGCTTCTTGGATCACTTGTAGCTGCTGATGTACTATTGTGCTTGCTTCACATGATGGTATGTTGCCACTGGACGTTCTTCTAGTATGTGTCCAAGTTGTCCTAGAGTGTCCTCCTTCTTGCACATGCATTAATGAACAATAACCAAACCAATACAAAAAAAATACTTACACTGTCCTGCAAAACATTTGTCAAAGAGAAATTCAAATTTCAAAATATAAACACTGAATGGACATACCTTGTTGTATCAAACTTACCCTTGTTGATGCGTGGTCCTTGAATGTTTTTACGGGTGAAAATTGTGGTTGTATCTTTCAACAACGTTTACTGTCATGATTCTTGTCACGTAGGTATTATTAAATCAAGTTGTTGTGTATGAATATTGTTTGTAACCTTGATGAATATCAACTTCAATCAAGTATTGAACAAGTATGTATATCTTTAAGACACATTGACCTTTGCAATGTAACAATTTGGTTCTTTGTGATTAAACAACTTTGTACTAATTTATTTTGATGATTAACGATTCCAAATGGTGGCACTACCTGCAATATAGTGATATGCCAACATTGTTCCTCCTTATGCCACACTATCCCTTGGAGCATTGTCACCTTAACACTGCCATGGAAACAACTCCAGCTCTTGGCCTCCCTCAAATCAACCCAACCAACCTTCAAACACAGTCTTATTTTGTCTTCTTGACCTCGGTCTCCTGCCCAATAATATTGTCCTAAGACGCAACTAACTATGGAACCCAAACAGTCTATGTAAACTCAACCCTAGATAACTCTCTGCTGGCTCATTTCAACTCCATGTTTTTCCGTAAACTAGGCCTTGGAGGGCCTCAAAAATGACACACTGCCACAGAGACTAGGAAACCCTCACGATGCCTCAGGACTGGAACAAATATGTAAAAGGGTAAGCAATATTCACAAAAAAAAATGAAAATTTACCTGGTTACAAGAAAGAACAAAACAGATCCATAAATACATAGTTTGTTGACTATTGTGTAATTATTTGTGCCCTAGATGAGGGTCAAAAAATAACAACAACACAACTACAAAGTAGAGCTTGTTTTCTTTGATAAAAGGCCCTATATTCACAATGAATTTGTGCCAATCCTCTAAACAAAACCTCGTTGTTGTGTCATCTCCATAATGCAGATTAATCTCAATAAATACCATGTAGAAATGTGTCAAACAACTACCAAAATTCTTAACCAGAAACAAACCCTAACCCTTCCTGAAATACCTGCATTAACTACCCTAGGGTCACAACAAATTTCAGAGATATTGTATTGTAAAATTCGTTGACTTATTGAGTTGTATGAGGAATTCTTTTATAGTGTTTAGGAGGGCTAATTAGACATTGAAGAAGAACTTCTTAGGTAGATTGTTAGAGGATATTTAGGATTATTTGAATTTTCTTGACATTTTAATAAATTATTAATATATCACCTAAGAAAGAACCACTTATCTTTTAGTTAAGAGGTTTGGTTTTTACATATGTCCTATGGGTGTGAAAAATAAAAAATAGTTCTCCTACCAAGGATGACAATGAACCCTTATACAACTTATGGTACATGGTGATATTATAGTGAGAATCCCTGTCATACATTGACAACTGTTGGTGAATAAGGTGTCATGTCTCTACCCATGGGGTTTTAGCCCACAAAAACCAAGTCTTCAAATTCAATTTCAATTTTCTCTCAAACCAGGAGGAATCACGAGGCGTACCATATATCAACGAAAACATCTCGACAAGTAGAATCCATATAGAGGGTACTTGACCCAATATTGGATGAGTTATCACTTAAAAATTCCCATGCAAGATCAGGGTATCCCCTAATGTTGTTTGCGTTGACATCAATGACAACCACTGATCAACACCTCATGCAATCCAATATTACAGTGAGCAACAACATAATGAGTATATTTTGGTGAATTACCTATTGCTTGTTCTGGAGCTTTGTATTTTCCCTCTTGATCTTTGATCTTCTCCCATGGAATTATGCATGTTGTGGCTTCATGTCCTTTTCTTCCACAACATACACAATGCATATTAGGTCTCTGTCTGATTCCACCTACCCCACCCCCCCCCCCCCCCCCCTCATCTGAAGTTATTTCTCCCATGTACTCTTTTGTTGTTGTCTCCTCTAGTAGTATTTGTCTTCCTTTCTCAGCAACACGTAAATTTCTTCAATGGACTACGATGCTTGTTTCTTCTTTCCAAAGGATTTTTTGTCTTTTTCCAACCATCACAACCAGGGTGTCAAATGTTATGCTTTTCATCTAGCCAATTGCTTGTAGAGATTCAAGGTAGTGACAATGGGTAGGATAGAGGGACTTTATGAAGGTCACAAGAGGAAGATCAATATTTACTCTGGTGATATCAATGTCATGCATTATAAATTTAATTTCTGAGGCTAATTCCATGGAGTCATCATCTTTTAATTCTAAATTAAAAAGCTTCACACACAACTATATGAGTTCTAATTTTGAATGAGAATAATATAGAGCTTATAAATTCTTAAGAGAACCATATGAATCAGTAACTGAGACAATGTGTTTGCTTACCTCCTCACTTACTATAGCATTATTGAGGGAAAATGATTCTTGTCCTTGCTCTTCCAAATCGCAAGTTCTCTCGCAGATGCAGGCTTCACTAGTGCTTCTTTCTTTTGCTTCACTTTCAATTCATCATCATCATCTTGTTCTACAATTTCTCCTTCACAAACACCATCCCATAGGTCATTAATGATGAGTGTGCTCTTTATCTTTCTAAGACACTCTGCATAGTATTCCTTATTGGTCAAGACTACAACAACTATAGAGTCTAATGAATGCATTTTGCGTTCAATAATACTTAAACAAATTCCAGATTTCCTTTATATGCTTGCATCAACCCTTTCCTTAAACTTATATCGGCGAAAGTGACTTTTCAAAATCATTTAGTAATATAATTTCCAAAACAAATTAATTATGCCACCTTTTAAAACCATTTAATTATGCCACCTTAAATTTTAAAAATCATTTAATGCCACCTTTCAAAACCTTTTTTTTTTATTTTTTAAATAAAAAAATAAATTTCTCACCATGCATAATCAATGACCATTGTATGTACAATGAAAACTTTTCCACGTCTTTGTAAGCCACTTCACCATCGACCATAATTTAACGAAATTCTTTTACTGTTAAACTCGAATGTAAACTACCACTGAAATGTGTTTCGAATAAAGGTAGACCCTTAGAAAAAGGGAAGCAAAAAATTTATAGCTTTACCTCAGATGTATTTAATCTGCATCATGAGAACCAAGGGTTTTTTTGTTTCTCCTTTACTTGGTAGCCTTAAAAATTTATCCAAACCTTCAAAAACCTATGCAACTCTTCTTTGTTGGTCATGGTGACCATGGCGCTCTTGCCCACAAAAATAAAAAAACATAAGTAGGGCCCTTGAGAAAACGAGATAAAATTCACAAATTCCAAAGAGGAGTCGAACAATCCTCTCAGAGTCTTCATAGCCAAAGTGTCTACCAATTCCTTCAACTCCTTGGTCAAGTGTTTGATCAAAGAGTCTTGATAAGGCATTGCTACGTTTAGGTATTCCACACCAAAAAAATGGAATACAATGGAAATGAACAAAGAATTGACTATCTTTTACATCTACAAGGGTTGTTAAAATCGACAAAATTTTGTTCACAGGGTCGGGGGTTCAATTGACCTCTTGGTGTCAACAACTACAAACTCAATAGGCACTTAAAAAACAATTTCACTATGTTCAACAAAAAAACACCGAGATATGAGTCTTGTGATTTGCAAGTTGTTGAAGATTTTTTAGATGAAACCCATGCATCTCTAGTTTTGGATAGCTTCCAGTTGCTTGTAAAAAGTGGAGACAAAAATTGGATCGAAATCTTATCCAAGCAGTGACAACGCATAGAAAAAAATCATCATAGAAAAAACATCAAATGTACATAAAACCTTCCACCAAGACAACAATCTTTTTCTGCACGAGTAATTTAAAGGAGAATATTAATAATAGAATTGATGGCATGGCATAAGTCATAGGTTTGTACTTATAACATGTTTACTACACTATGGGCAAGCCACTCATAGATGGAATAAATAGCAACAAACAAATTACAATCCTCGCTTAATATGTGTCTCACAACTTGATTTCTTATCCACTACAAACTTGCATTCACAATGGAGAACTCAACTCTGGTACCATGTCAGATTGAGGATCATGGGAAAATCTCCAAAGATAATTCATTAAAATATGAGATAGATTTATTACATGGAGGATACCTATGGGTTATCAGTTTTCCCAACAATCTATATGTTACTGTAACTAATCTCCATACCTAATTACCTTTTACCATGAACCTGAAGGAATAGGTTGTATAACAAAATATAGAAATGGTTAATGGTATTTTTACTTAGAAAACATTTTATAACTAGTTAGTTGTGTTATCCTCCATAATGTCCCAAGGCTAAGAAAGGAGATCGACGGAGGTAACCTAAAACCACTTAGGGTTCAACAGCTAGCCCTGCTAAACTAGAGAGGGCTCTCTTTATGATCTCACAACCAATTATTATTAGAGTGGGAAAATATATTAGGCTAGTTATTCCTCAACACTAGGGTTTTGCAGATTTAGGGTTTGCTAGATCAGAGGTACAAATTAGGGAACTAGGTGAAGTCTTCAAAGTTTCAGTTGCATGAGATATAAAGGAGCAAGGTAGGCATGCTTTTGTGATAACATAGGAGTTGGTCGATGTAGTGTAGGGTTGAATAGGTAAGAAAATCAAGATGATCATGTGAACCATTAATTCATTTATCAGAAGACTGAGCACATAAAATGAGCTTCCTAACAAAACAAAGCTTAATTACAAGAATTATGTTTAATACCTCTTAGGAAAATCACTGAAAAGCATAAATATGAAAAGGAAACTAATTTATCATTGATATAAATGTTTAACATGAGAAAAACAATACCAGAAAGTCACACCATAAGAATTCCTGGATAATAGCTACAACCTGGCCTTTGATTTCCTATAAAAATATAATGAAGTACAAGCTACAAGATTTCCACTCTTTGATGTCCAACCTTGAATATGATGGAAAACTAGATACATATAGACCAAAAAAAGCTTCCCCACTCTTAGGGGTCGAATCCCTCAGTATAGGAACAACTTACATGAATTTCTCAATAGAAACCTAATGTCTAGGGAGGTTGGAACAAACCCTCCATTTAGACTTTGACTGAACAGTTTCTCATAAATGAGGCCTGAAATTACAACAAAATCACTCTAACAAGATCATTTACCTTCTATTACATCAATTCAACTCACAACATGAGGAATTACATCACAAAATCCAAGTTTGCCTAAAGAAAACTCGAAATTTGGACAAACAAGAAAAAGCGCAACACCATCTGCAAAAGCACAATGCCAACTTTGAGGAGTTTTTTGAAGGCCTTCCACTGCTCCAAATCTAGCTTTGAATATACCAATGGAAATCCTGGGATATCTAGGGTTCATTAGATATCTCAAGCAAGCAAAATGGGCAATTCGAGACCAAGAAAACCTCATTCTCCCACAACTACTCCAAAAGCGCAACGCCTAGTCCAGTAAGGTGGCAAAAGGTTGTTTTTTTACTTGTTTTTGGGAATTTTATTCAAACCTGTTTGCTGATAAGGCACCAAAAGTGGATAGATGGAATGTATAGGTGATTATTTGTCCATCCTTATAAACATTTTGGCATTTGGAGGTATGAGGAAAAATCACAACACCGAGGCATTGCGCTTTTGGCTGAACTGTTCTTCCTGTTGTTTTTGCCAAAAGTCACAAAAACTCAAAATTCTTGAAAATTGCTTCAAGTTTGGTCCATGAAGCTCTGAAATGAAATGTCAAGCAAGGAGGGAGGCTGTAGCTAGCAAGTCAAGTTTATATTTCACTTTTTTCCTCCTTAGGGTTTGCCTTAACTGCTTTTTCAGTTGCTTGATTCTGACTTGGGAGACCTTATTTCTAGTACAGTAGTGCATCACCATATGCCTCTAAAGTTTAGTGGCCCTGTTGACCTTCTTAAGGAGCTTTTCCAAGTAGAAATTGACTCTATCAAGCCAATTTTCTCTATTTTCCTCAAAATATTCTTTAATGGACTTGTCAATGTTTTGTTGCCTCGGTGGAGAGGATGTTTCGTTGATTTTCTCTTCTTTCCTCTTCAAACCTCTTGTCTTGGGACTTATAGGTTTGAGATGAAAACCAATGGACTTAATCTCTTCCAAGTTTATCATTGTTTTACCTTTGGTACCATCCTTCTCCAAATCTACTTTAGATTTATCTTGCAAAAGTTGCTTGAGTTTGAGTTGTTTGTTTTCTTGCTGAAAGAAAGAAATAAAAAAATATGCCTTGGACAACATACTCTTTAGATCTCTAATCTCAACCTCTTTCTCCTGGATGATCTTCTCTGAAGACTTGACCTCCTCATGCACTTCTAAATCTGCCATATCAGTGTCAAGATGAATATGTGCTTCTTCATCCAATGGTGTCTCATGTTGTTATGATGATGTAGGCTTGGCTCTTTCAACAATGTCTGGAGCAAACACAAGCCTTTTCCCTCTTGAGTAGGTCTTGGTCACTTCTTACCTAGGATTTCTTGTGATAGGTATGCTTGTGGAAGCCACCTCTTGTTGTGTTCGAGAAGAGAAAGGAGTAGAGTGACTACTTGACTGAGCTGGAGAAGGCAATAAATATGTTGGATAGATGAAACCATCCCAAGACAAATTGATTTGTGCCAGCTGATGGAAAACCAAGATCTTCACCAAGCCATGATGAAACAAACTGGCATGATGATCTTCTCCCAACCTATGCACCTTCTCTTCCATCTTAACCATGCTTCTGTAAAGGCAATGAGGTAGGTTGAGAACTTTTACATCGGTGAAATGTATCAAAAGCCTCACATGGTACTGATACAATCTTGAGAATCTACCCTCACATGTAAAATAATTCATGATCATTTTCATGAGAGGGGCATACTTTTCCAACAGATGTCTGGAAAGGAATATGTTCTTTGGAGCAATTTTATATGGAGGTTTCAAATACACCTTTTAATGCTCAAGGTCGAGGTCTCTCTTCTTGAACCAAAGTTCTCCAGTGTTTGGAATCCTTGTAGTTGTAGCAATGGTCTCTGCTAAAATAGTGAACACCACTCCATCAATGCTCACCTTATCCCTCCTCAAACTAGTGGAAAAATTGCTTGTGAGTTTTTCGTTAAAACCAAGTTCTTCAATCCTTTGGCAAAATGAAAGGAAACCAACATCCTTGAAGGATTTCTTGAGGAAAGGAGAAGACATGATGTAATGTGTTGAAGTTGGCTCATACCTGTTGATCAGACTTGCCTTATGCTTCCCCTACTTAGTAGTCTCAGAATCCATAGCAAACCCTAACTCAACGGGAAGGGAAATTAGGGTTTGGTGTAGGGAAAAAAAAGGGATTTGGGAAGTTTTTGAAATTGAGGGAGATGAAGGGGTTTTAGGGTCTCTAAATTCTTGGAAAAATTATGGGGGTAGGGATATATGTTATGGAGTTAGGGGAAGTGGAATTTTTGGATTTGAGTGATAGGAAGGGATGCAAAACTAGGAAACACAATCCTAGTCTAGAAATGCATAGTAGGGACTAGGGTTTGCAAGGAAAAGTGATGAAATGAGGAATTTGATGAGGGAAAGTGTGGGAGACAGTGTATGAAGAGTGTACGAGGGTGTATGAGCTCACAATTAAGGGTTTTTCTCAACAAAGAGACCAAATCGACAATGAAGCTAAAAGCGCAGCAAACCCTAGGAGAGTGTGTTTTTGCAAGCTTTTAGAGCATGAAATGAAATACTAAAGAGGTGAAACAGAAGCTAGGTAGGCCCACCTAGCTTTCCTTGCTATTTTTGAACTTGTTGTTGATGAAGAAACCACTAGAATGAAGTTTTTTCCCCCTTGAAGAAAATGCAACACCACTGGAAAAAGCACAACAAACGATGAGGTACTTTAGGAGCACGAAATTGTTGTTTAGAGGGTGCAAAAGCTCTTTGAAGGTGAAGAGATGTTTTTTGCAAAAGAAATAAGAAACTGATAAGCTTTTTTGTTCTTTTGTAGCTTTTGAAATCGATTTTCTCCTTTGATGGTGTAGTGGCCCCACCATGTCCTTTCACATTTTATTTTGAAACTGCACCTTTAGAACCTTTTAGGATATATTACATCATAATGGAGATATAAAATCACTTTAGAACCTTTATTGAAGATTTTTCCCTATCACTACTCCTTCAAATGATGATTTTGGTGGTGAAATGACTTATTTTCATGCTTTTGACCCTATGCCCTAATTATGACACTACATGAGTGAATGAGCTAAATGATGACATTGATGACTATGACACCATTTCAACAAGGGATGACCTGACCATGCTAATGTCCATTGATCATAAAGGTGAAATGAGTAGTGATGACCTACCTAACCTAACCAGTGGCCAATGTTTTATTGAAAACCTATTTGAAACCATAAAAAATTGTAGTAGGACCCTATCAAAAACTTTGTAAGAGCATATTTGATCACTGGTGTCTAACAGGACTGACAAACACTAACATTGGCTCTAGTTGGGTATGGAAACTCCTTGAAGAGGTGTCAAGAACACCGTAGACCAGGTAGCTTAATCCATTTGGCATGGAGTCAAAAATAAAAATTTAAACTCAAAACTATAAACCGACTAACAAACTGAACCGAACTTAGACTATAAAAAACAAATTGAACCTTTCAAACCAACAGCTGATCAAAGAATCCTCATGGTCTTCTCCTTGGGCTTCAAGCTCCCATGATAGGTACTTCACACTCTGACAAGAAAGTAAACTACTATGCACAATGATAATGAGAATTTTTAGAAATTCATCAAGTAAGGTAGTGCTTGAGAAGCCTACCATTGATTGGTCCCCTTGAATAATCTTGTCCGTCCATTTCTTCTAGCAAATAGGCATTCTTTCCTTCCTATTAAAGCATAGATTATGTATGGTCCTTTCCACAGATTTTCAAACTTACCGTGCTTACCCTTCTCCTCATTCCGTGCATCCCAACGAAGAAGTATATCTGCATGTTGAAATCATCTACTTTGGTCTTACGGTCATAAATATTCTTTATTCTTTCCTGAAGTTTAAAAGTATTATGAAATACTTCCTCCCTGGTTTGCTGCAAATGAATCATCTGATTTATTCTTCATTGCACATCATTTGGTTCGTCGCCAACTTCCTGCAAAATCTTCATGACTGGGACAACAAGAGAAGTAGGAAAGAGAGTATCAATCCCATATACCATTTTAAAAGGCGACATACCTATGGATTTCTTGTTACTTACTCTATCCGCCCATAAAGCATTGATAATATTTTTAAGCCAGTTCTTCTTGTTGACGTCCAACATCTTCTTAATCATATTGACCAATTATTTATTCGAAGATTCATCCAGTCCATTACCTTGTGGATAATAAGCAGTTGAATGCCCCAATTTGATATGATACTTTTCACAGAATTCCATCATATTTTTCAACTTGAAGGGAACGACATTATCAGTGATTATTTTCTATGGGCAACCAAATCTTGACAAGATATTAGATTCAATGAATTGAATGATTACCGAATTAGTAGCTTGCCTAGTTTTGACTGCCTTAATCCATTTGTGAAGTAATTTGTGGTTGTTAAGATCCATTTGTGTTGGGCTAAAGATGAAGGATGGATCTCCCCAATAAAATCAAGACCCCACTTTTGAAATGGTGTTGAGACTGAAATGGGCTGCAATGGCAATGGTAGCAGTTTTATTTTCCCCTAAAAAATATGTCATTCATGACAGCTCATCATAGTTTTATATACGTTAGCAAAAATAGCTGGCCAATAAAACCTGCCCTCAAAATTTTGTTCGCTGTGGTTTTCCAGAAGAGGTGACCACCATAATCTCCCTTGTGAAAGTCATTCATTACTTCTTCTGCCTCACTTTCGACAAGATAATTCAACAACACACCACCCGGATCCCTCCAAAATAAGACACTATCAAGGATGCAGTATTTTGAAGCTTTTAATTTCAATGATCTAGTCTTAATTCTTAGCACTTTTGGCAGAGGATTCAAATGTTGAAGTACATAGACAATGTTAGAATACTAAGGAGATGAAATAAAAATCTGCGATGCCTGTACTGGCAAGTCTTCCACTTCTTCTTTAGAGAGGGCATCAATTAGATTGATATCCAATGTGTGCAAGTTAGATTTAGCCATGAGCATTTCCAAACCTTGTCTGTTGATCATCTTTTTCATCTTTATCTCCAGATCATATTCTAGCATCATTGCGATCCATTTTCCCTGCCTACCTTTTGGATCTATCTGCATGAGAACATCCTTCACTGCTGTAGTTGGAACATAAGCCAGAATGTTTGAATGAATAATGTATACCCGAAAATCCTTTAGAGATTTCACCAAGGCTAAAGCTTGTTTTTCAATAATGTTATACTTTAGCACTGCATCTCTTATAGTTCGACTGAAAAAGGCTATGGGTTGTTCAGTTTTTTGGTCCTTTCTCTGCATTAGGACAATAGCCAAAGTGTGCTCAGAAGCAAATGAAAATATGATGAAATCTAAAGTATAATAAGGGCTGATTAAGGTGGGAGAACAAGACATACCTCACTGACCTTCTTCAACATATTATTCATCTCTCTCGGGTGTTTAGCAAGGTTGGGGATGAATCTTCTAAAAAGTTGATTTTGCCATTGAAATATTGGATCTCTCTTTTGTTTCCTGGGAAATCCAACTGTTGGATTGATTTAATGCTTGCAGGGTCAATGCGAATGCCATCTTTTGAAATTATGTGCCCCAACAATTTGCCCTCCTCCATGGAAAATAAGCTCTTCTTTGGACTCAACGAAATGTCAAATTTCCTGCACCTCTGAAAAACAATCCTTAAATGATGCAATTGCTCTTCATCAGACTTAGAAAAAATTGTAAGTTCATGCAAGTAAATAACTAGAAATACATATTTTTCACTAGAAAAAATAATATCCATTGCTTGCTAAAATGTAGCCCTTGTATTCTTCAGCCCAAATGACATCTCGATGTACAAAAAAGTTCCCCACCGTGTCGTAAAGGTTGTTTTCAATTGATCATCTTCATGCACCAAAATTTGGTTGTATCCAGAGTATCCATCAAGAAGTGACATCCTTGAAGACACAACTACCCTATGCAAATGTGGTCCATCTTTGGAAGAGGATAATTGTCCTTCAAGGACACTTTGTTCAAATTCCTGAAATCAATACAAAGATGAATCTCCCCTGTCTTTTTCCTCACTGATACAAGATTCGACATCCATTCAGAAAAAAACGAATAAGAACTATGATACCAACTTTGTAAATTCTATTTACCTCTTTCTCAATGGAGGGCAACAATTTGGGATTAATCCTCCTAAGCTTTTGGTGGAATAGCTTATGATCATGCTTGACTAGTATAGTATGTTGGATGATGTTCTTTTCATACACCTTTAGATCTAAATAGTCCCAAGAAAATATGTTAGAAAATTCAGCCATTAAATCAACATATTTACCTTTCATCTCATGGGATAGAGACTTTGACAACTTGACCATTTTTTGCTTGTCAGCTATGTCAATATTTGTATTTTCAACACCTGCTTCTGTGGGGACCATTGTTAGATTTTTGGTGACATCATCATGATCAAATAACTCTTCCAAAGGCACGAGACCTCGTGGAATGTTATTGTATTTCAGCTGCAACACTTCAACCTCGGTGGCCTCAATTACTTGATCATTCTCATCATACATGTCATCAATATGGGAATGCAAGAATTCATCCTCCATTTGCAGAAAATTATTAATTTTCTTATCATCCAAAAACACCTGCCAATATCTCATATTGTCAGGGACAGTTAGATGATGCTTGACATTAAATGAAAACTTATTATTGGGCTGGATGGGGATCTTAAACATACTTGCTACAGTGGCAAGGGAATCAGCCATAAAATTCTGACTTATAGGAATCAAAGACAATGTATATTCTGATTTATTTATTTTTAGAATATCAAGGATAGAATTTTGATAAGCTCACATCCTTGGATGTTTGGCCTAGTACTCCTCTTTTACCTCTTTAATCACCAACTCAGAGTCGCCATAAACTAAAATCTTCTTTGCTCCCAACTTTTTGAGAATTTTAAGGCCGACAATCAATGCTTCATACTCTGCCTTGTTATTTGAGAAATAAAAATCCAACTTATATGAGCTTAATATTATATTGTGAGGGAATTTACCTGACTGATTCAAGGGGCCATGAATCCACATGATAATCCCAACTCCTTCCTTTCCCAATGCTTCGTCAAATTGCAGGGTCCAAAGACTATATTCTTCATCAGTAAACTGAAAATTGAAGGGATGATCTGTTTTACTTGTTGGAGGATGAATTTTTGTCTCAACAATTTTTGTTTCCTGCATTGATTCAACAGTCTTTTCAGGTGAACTTCCTAGCTGCAAATTGTCTACATCCTATTTCTCTTTTTCTGTAATCAAATCCTTATGCACACTACTTAAAACTTCTAAAATTTCAACAATTTGATTGTCATCATCTAATGAAATCATATCATTATACAAAATAAAGGAATCTAAGTCGGTACGTACAACATGAATAGGGTGATTATTAGGTTTCTCTTTGCTACTAATCATGAACTTCATCTTTTTCTCATGGTACATTTTTCTAAATTGCCCAAACCCCGGTATAGTAGCGTAAGAGAAATCAAGTTGTAAGGTGCCTTTCAACTTTTCTCCCCAAAACCAAGAGAGAAGCATGCCAAACCTTGGAGGAATATCAACAAAAACCACATCCATCAACACATTCTTGTCCAGAATCTGGTCTAGAGACACTACCAAATATTTGATAAGATCGAGACACCTCACTCTTCCCAAAGCAAAAGAATATAGATGATGATATGGTAGGGTGATATCTAATCCTAGTTTGTCCATAATGGCTTTAGGCATGAGGTTGTGTGACGCCCCATAATCTAACATGACATTATGAAGGATAAAATCATGGATTTTCAGACTAAGGTAGAATGGTGGGACTTCACTATCTTCTATATTCCCATCTACAGCTAGACCAAACAAAATTTCAGGGTGATCATCGGTGACATTAACCATATCTGACATCTGATCTACCTTTAACATCTTGGCAATCTGAAACTTATATTTATCATTCTTGACTAGTTCGGTTAGAGGGATATAAAATTTCAACTTAGAAATTTCATTCTCTAAACTAAACAAGTTAGATTTCTTCTCTACCTCTTTTGAAGTGGTGTCCTTCTTTTCAGGCTGTCATTTGGTAGAAGAATCCTTTCTCTGACCTTCACTTTGCGTTTCCTTATCCTTCCTTCCACTACTGGTATAGGCTTCATTGGTCTTGTCCCAACTTATAACAACAGTCTCATTTTATTTTTTTTGATCGGTAGGGGTTGTTTCTTTGTCTTAGACATCTCTTTGAGCTCTTTGCCTCTTTTTATTCAATGTAACCGACACATTTCATATCCTAAAATTGTACTGCTTTTTCACATGGCTGAGATCATTATGATAGCCCCTTTGGTATTCTTCGGTTTTCATTGTTAATATATCATCATTTGAGAGGACAAGTTGATGATCAGTTAGTGCAAAAGAATCCTGAGAGAATTGATATTCCTCAGTGAGAAAAATAGGCACATGATCATGTTGATCCTGCTCAAAGAAATGGTTTGCTTCAGCAATGTCTTCTTCTTCTTCTTCCGGGACTTGAGTGTAATTTTGTTGAAATAGAGTTCTAATTTTCTATTGTCCCTGAGGATCTTGATTATTCTGCTCTTTTTGCTTATTTATGAATTGTGACTATTTTTGACCCCTATAATTTGTATTCCTTATTGAAGGCTCCACCTATCGGTCTGCAATGCTCATTCTCTCCATCATTCTTTCCATGGTTTTTATAAGAGTGTCAAGTTTACCATCATAAGAAGAAGAGGAGGACTCCTCCTTTATGGTAACTCTCTTCTCTAGCTTCATTTTAGATTTCTTAATCAACAAATTGGCTTCAACACTCACTTCATTTTTTTCACGTCTTCTAAGGTGGCAGGGCTTCTCTCCCTAAGCTGATAAGCCATGTTTGGGTCAAAGGCATTAGGATAGTGGAGGAGTCCTAAGCCAGGGGGAGGTTTCATGTCATCGGGGATAGAATTGTACACCTTACTGAATCTAGTTGTGAACTCCTACACTGTTTCATTTGTATGTCTCCTCATGGAGTTGTATTCAACCAAAATCTGTAATGGATTATTCTTTTTGTAGTGCCTTGCTCTAGTGGATTGACAGTGATATGACATTAACATTTATTTGTCCCTAAGGCCCACACATTATTCCTTAAGCACCTCAGGTTGAGGATCCGGACACATGACTCTATTATTAGTAGTTGTGATGTTTAGGTATGTTCTTCATTGATATTATGATGAAGATAACATTAATGGTTATGTATGTTATCTATTGGTATTATAATTATTGTAGCATTAATGGTTATGCATGTTCTCTATTGATATTATAATGTAGCATAAATGGTTATGTTTGGTGTCTATTGAATTTATGATGATGATGACGGTAAATGATATGTATGCTCTCTTTTGATATTATGACGACGATAGCTTTGATGGATAGGTATGTTTTCTATTGATATTGTGATGTTGATAGCTTTTATAGATATGTATTATGATGATGATAGGCATGATGGATGTGTCCCCTATGTTACCTACTTGCATTAGTTCTGGTTCACAATGAAGAATGATGTGAAGGACTAGGTGATGTTGATGATGCTACTATGACAATGATTAACACTAAGAAACCTTGTTACTGATGATTATTGAGTATGGCAGGAAACCACCAGAGGAACTCGCATATGACGAGTTGACGACACCTAGTTTTATGAACATTTATATTTTTTCTTTGAAATTCTAAGTCAACTTTGAAACCTGCTATATATATGTTTATCTATATTCTGATGATATTTTAGTGGTTGCATCCACATATTAGTTGCTTGGCCGAATAAATCACATATGGTTGATGGGGTTGTATAATTGGATGGAACAACATGGGAGGGGTGAGATACTGTCCTTGATCTCACCCACTAACACTGCCGCCGTGAATTGGGCTGGAAAGGTTGAAACACCTTCACCTTGAAGATCACGATGTCATGAGGGCAAGTCCCAAAGTTGGGTCGCTCATGAGGATTTTACCGGGGGCGCACATCAAGGCAGATTCCTTGATCCCCGACACCATTAGTCTCACTATATCAGGCAACATAAGATATGATAGTGGTCTTTGTTGTTGCACCTCTACTTTCCCCTTGCAGCCACTGAATGCTTGAAGGGCAAGTGGCATGGCACCCTCGGAACTTCAAAGGAATTTCTTGAAGGGCACGACCAACTTGGCACCCTTGGCATCACAAATAAACTGTTAGGCGTGACACCCTTCGAACTTCAAGGGAAGTTCTTGAAGGACATGACCAAACTTGGCACTCTTGGAATCATTAAAAATAAATAAATATAATCAAGATATGAAAACCAGGTAAATACACTGCAATCAAAATGATGTTAGAAACCAAGGTAATTAAATCAATAATAAAACTTGGGTTAAGATGATCATAGGAAGAAATAAAATATCTTACCATAAAAACTCTACCCTTTCCATGTTGGAAAATATTAGGTAGATAATGTAATTTAATTAGGTAAAAAGGGGAAAGAGGGACATAAATGTGAGGATAAATAGTAATCCTAAAATAGATAAACCTAATTAAGAGAAGATGATGGTGAATTAAAATAAGATTTATAAATTAAATTTTAGAGAAATTTAGAAAACCTCCAAGTGGCAACATCCAACATAAGAATATACATCTAAGAGATAACTTGAGTTAAATTAGGGAGTAGATAGGGGATCAAATCTTGACTTATCAATTGACTTTATTAATGAACACAAATTAAAGAGTAAAAGGGGAATCAAAAAACAACTAGGACAAGAAATAGGAATCTTGTTGAGGTGAGGAGAAATATTATTTTTAAATTAAAATCCAAGTAAATAATTTTGGAGATCCTTGATGAGATAGTGACACATGGGCAGGTGAATAATCAAACTACTGGATTATAAAAAATAATTAATTATGCATGAAATGTCAAGTGTCACCTATGAGGACTCCTATAAAAGAACGGGTAGACCATGGCAGAACGGACTTTTCTTTACCCTATTGTTAGATGGATGAGACTATGTCAGAGTAGTGACTATGAGTTATAGTGATTTTGGTGAGGTAGAGGAATTTAGAGAGAGGACTCTTGAGCCAAAGAGTGCTCTCCTCTACTAGCTAATACATTCCTTCATTGTACAACCCCATTGCAGCTCCAGGGTCCACGGGGGAGGAGAGTACCCAAGGAGTAGGTTGGGAGGTTAACCAGTGGGTCATTGCATTCGAATTAAGCATGTCAACATTCACACGTGGAGGCAACCAACAACAAAGGAGGGTAAATAGCGGAAAGTCAAGTTTGAATATTGTTTCCTAGTGAACGATACCTATGTTGTTATAATATTCGTTTGTATGACTTCATTATGGTTTTAATTAATAACTTGTAAATTATATGATATGTTCAATAAATTGAAATTCATGAAAGTTGTATATAATGCTTAATAATTTTTTAGTTCCCGCTGCTATATAGGGTTGGTCCTTACACTTGGTATTAGAGCTATGTTGATCCATTGAGACCTATGGGCCCATGCATGCATTACTAGTTTTGTTAATTATATACTAAATTCTACCCTAAAGTTATAAAAGTAAACTACAAATAATTATAAATAGACAGACAAGTTCGGGAAAAAAACGGAAACAACCAATGTGTGCATAAACGTACTTCATATATTTAATTTGAATATAAGAACATGCCTGGCACAATATGAATGTCTGACGAAGTGACATAGGGATTCAAGAAGCTTTAAACTTGCCTCAATGTTATCCTTTAGGATAGTAACACATATAGACATGAGATACACTTTCTTATAAAATAAAAAAAAAATAAAAATTAAAAAATCACAAAATTTTCAACCCAAAAAAACTACATTATATTAAATCTTAATAAGTCTATATAATAAAATAGTAGATTTGTATATAATTTATATATATTTAATATTGAAATTTGGAAAATAATTAAATCCAAAAATTTATTATTTCTAAAACAAATTGAATTATAATTATAATTTGTAAAATTATAATACTAATATTATTTTGAAATAAATAAAAATAAAAACCATATAACTTAGGATGGAAGTCCATTTTTCTGCACATGTGACAGCTTCCCTTTGAAAGAACGAAGAATACAAGTGATTTCTTTTTCTGGATAACAAGCTAATAAACCACTTAAATACATGCTTGCATCTAGTACAAGGTTGTGAATAAAATTGTATGCCACTTATATAATACAATGTTCATAATGACTTTGACATCGAGATTAGAGAAATAACATGCATGTAACTTGAGCCTAATTCTATTGGTGTAATAAATATCCTAATTAATGACGAAATGACAAGGGATTTAGTTCCACCTTACTATGACCACTTTGTACTATTTGGAATTCCAAAGGGGCGAAACAAACTTTCTTCTTCAACTTTTCACTGCCCATGCATTCCCATTCACATGAAAAGACATGAAGAATGTGTTATCACTGACAAAATTTCGATGCTAAATGTCTGCAAATAAGCACATGAACTCTTTTAGCAGTTTCGCAACGCAAAATGTTTAGGTGATTTCGTAGTGCATAATTCATAATTTGCACTGGCTGCGCTACGCAATTGGGGATTTGTCCGAAACCATTGCTCACCCATATCACTTTTGTCTCCTATGAGTTCTGTGGGAATATGATATATGCATAGAAAAGCCTGTTTCGGCAAATTGATGGTGAATTTTGTAATTCATCTGAGTTATGGCTACAAGCTTGCTTGCCTTCTAGTAAGAGTTTAAAGTTTATTAACCAGGATAAAAGTCCTCAATCAGTTCCACTGTCAATAACAGCTAAGGTTAATAGAAAGGTGGCTTTTGAAAAAGGTGCCAATTATAAGAAGGAAAGCACACAAGTGTATAATAGAAGAAAGGTTTCCAGTTTGAGAGTGAATAGTCTCATGCCAAGGATGACTGTCAGATAAAAGCCTATAGTCATTGCATTCAGATGGATAGGAAAATGCCCCTTGCGGAATATATTGGCTTTGGTTTGAATTTGTCTAACTCTTCAAGAAGCTGGACTAGTATGAATGGTTATGAAAGAGTTCACAGCTTCAGAGTTCTTTTCGTGCAGTTCATAAAATCGTCTTTAATGGTTCTGAAAAATCTTATTCTTCTATCATTATGGATCATCATGATACCTGTTTCATCAAACTCTTGTTTCATATTGTGGTGGTAGTCCCTTTACAGGTTCCTGTGGATGAAAGTCCCTTGTTTCGTCTCTATCAAGATTGTGCTTTTGGGCTTATATTTCTCAAGATATGGAAAAAATTAGTATTTCCGGGTCAAATGGATTCAAATTGCGCCAAGGGTGTGAAATTGTAATAGCAACACCTGGTCGTCTGTTTGACTGTCTTGAAAGAAGATATCCAATCTTGTTTTCGAGCCCTTGTGGTCAAGGCAATATATAAGGAACGTGCAACTGATTTTCTCTGAGGATTTTGGAACTGAAGGCTGAGGAGGGTACTTCGACAACTATGGGAAAGTCATTTCAAAACAAAGGACGGATAAATGAATTCAAAGTTTTGGCCTTAAACTGTGGTTTTTGTAATTACTCAGCAGTTTCGTAGCGCGCTACGAAACCCCTGTAGCAGCCTGTTTTAGCAGAAAAAACTGGTTTTACTAGTTAACTTACAGAAGCGTTTCTGAGCGGCTGAGAACTCAAATTTTCAAACGGAAAGAGGTTTTTCTTCCTAACATGCTGCACTACAAAAACCTCTTTCAGTTTCTTCAAATCCATTCTGAGGTGGGAGAAAAGAAAGACTAAAGTTGCGCTACGAAACTGTTGTAGATGCAGTTTTTAATTTCCTGTTTTACACATCTTCTTCAAGGATCGATTCTGGGCAGCTGGAGCAGTTTTTCATAAAACCAAAAGAGGTTTGTTTTAAGAACGGATGGTTTCACAAAAACCTCCTTCAGTTTTTCCAAATACCTTTTCTGTGAGAAATTATGAACTCTGTCCCAAGACATATTTTTCAGTCAGAACAACAGTTTTGTAGCAGCTGTACAAGTGGAAATGCAAACAGTTTGATAGTAGGATCAGAAAATTATCAAAGGAAATGCCTAAGGAACATCAAGGAGATCACATAAGGCTAGCATAACCATTCAGATAATGACAAGTGTGCATTCTCTATAAAGGTAAAAAAAATTTGTCTTAAGCTAAAAACTTTAATAAAGGTACTTTATTACCTACAGTTAGGGTTTGGCTGAAGATGCATACGTAAAGGTTGGCTTGTACACTTGTCCATTCAACAAGGCTTCCAGCATACCTGGAAAGATGGTGATGCTCATCATATTTTGAAGCATTAAACAGCTGGGAACATATGCCTAAACTTTCGAAAGATGATGGGAACAAAGACCGTGAAAACAGGGGATGATTATTATGATACATGAACTATCAACACGTTCAACATTTGAAACTAATTTGGTTTCATACATCCTTATCTCAGCAATCATGGCCATAACTGAAGGAGACAGCTGTTGAAGACCTGGAAAGGAATCAAAATATGAGGAGATAGAATTAGAATTTCAATATGACTAGGACTCTATGTATTTACTGCACAATACCTAATGTATTTAATAAGTTTGTTTAAGAATAGATAGGGTTAGTTACTGCTAGGCCATCGAGCTCCCCTCATGCTGGAGGAGGAGTCTCAAGTAGTTTGAGTTTTGTTTTCCTATATATAGGAGAAACTCTGATGTAAAAAGGGTTGGAAAATGTTATAGAAGAAGACTACTTTTGTAAATGCTATGCAGGGACTGATATATATAGAAGCAATTCGACTTTTCTGACGCTGAGATTCTTAGTGTACTTCAGTGAGCTTTATCTTTTATCTTTCATATGTTTTACTTCCATAGT
>APFE031059321.1:0-20146 GCA_000404065.3 Pinus taeda
CCTTCCCTCAACATTTCATGTAAAAATCAAAATATGATGATATATGTATTGTAATTGATGTAGGTCACCTTCCACTTTGATACCTCCTTATCACATCAGAAAGCATTTCATTCGACATTTTCATTTTTCCGACTTCATGCTTTAGGGGGCGGCTGTTACATATCCATTTGGGCACATCAATCCCATCATCTAGATTAGTGTTTTAAGGCCCATCAAACCCTAATTCTAGTTGATGCATGCCCTAAATAAGTCACCACTTTGAATGCTTCCTTCCTAGACAGTTTCATGGCTTGAAGACATCCAGAAAAGGTCTCTAGAGGGACCAACACAGGTAAGCCCATGTAAGGGTGCACTGCAGAGTAGTTGAGTCCATGCCGAGGTGCTCTGCAGAGCACTTAGGCTTCCTTTCACCTGTGCTGGGCGAGTTTGAGCAAAATTCACATAGGGTTTAGGGAATATTCTTATCTTTTGGAGTTGTCTAGAAGGTTCCCTCACTTATCAACTCCTATGAGCTCGCAAATCAATGA
Organism: Pinus taeda; assembly: GCA_000404065.3. Taxonomy (NCBI): domain Eukaryota; kingdom Viridiplantae; phylum Streptophyta; class Pinopsida; order Pinales; family Pinaceae; genus Pinus; species Pinus taeda. Next base: position 528 of record APFE031059321.1, read on the forward strand.
GGACTGAGTTAAGATGCATCCTATCCTCTCATCCCTTCCTCCATAGAACTAATTGTAGGTATGGAAGGCCATTCAATACCACCATTTATGACAAAACCTCCTTCATCTCCCTATAAATTGACCACTCATCTAAGTGATCAGGGGTTGGAATATGTTAAATCGTAAGGAGATAATGTTGCTATGAGAATTGGATTTGAAGCAAGTATTGTAATGTTACAAGTTTGTCATGCTTTTGATGTGATGTGGATGGGATCCAATTTGGAGAAATGACTTTGAATCAGACACAATGGTTGTAATTCCTTCTTCTATTCAATAAAGTATTTGAACCTTTCTCCCATGTGTTTGTATTGTCACACGATGCTTATATGTGTGAAAAATATTTGATTCCATTTACTTATATTCATTAGATCTTTTTCTTTGATCGGTTCTTTGTCTTTTGTTTGTGTTTATAGGTACTTCTCAAGAGTGTTAGGTACGAGAAGGAGTGATAGGATCGATACAAAGGAGACAAGAGGAAAGTACAATTAGGTCTTCTGATCTTCTTTGTCTTATTTATTGCTTATAGGAAAAGGCTAAAGTGCTTTAAACTGTTGTTCTAGATATGGCTACTTATCTATGGAATTAGTATTTATCCATAGATACCAAATTCTCCAAAACAAGATCAACTACATAGGCCTTTGGCAGTGTATGTAAATGAATGGTTAGTGAGCCATACACTGCATTTATTCCATAATATTGCATATCACTTGCCTTAATTTTTTTTTGAATTGACATTGATCCACGTAATATGTCCTATCAAATCTAATTTCCACATGAAAAAACTGATCATTTGTCTTTATTATCATTTCCCCAAACATATATATCAAGTTTGACTTGAAAATTTATAATCACATCTACATGTCATATATTATAAGATCATAAAAGAAAAAATAATAACCTCGTAGAAAATATACCTTCCTACTAAAACATTAATTCACAAAATTTATTAAAGGAAACCCAACTTTCTGACATAGCATGGAGCTTTACTATATATATTAATTAAAATAGGAATTAGCAACATTGTGGTACTTGATATTTAAATGTTACATAACCATGACTTGTTTTCACTAACGGGTGGCTGTCCGACCCCAACCTCTAGAACTTTCTTGGGTGCCACTTGGAAACATCACGAGCGTTGGTATAGTTGTTCTTTGATCGCATGATCAACATGGATCTAGGGTTCCTTTCGGTAGCCACCGGACCTAACCCCGCCCTTAGTCCTCCATTATCGTTGTTTGTCCAAAGAGGCTTTCAATATGCAAGTTCTTCCAATGATGGAAGCTCCTTGACTCTTCCAGCATCTAATATCATTGATAATAGATTTTGAGCACCCATTTTGATTTCTCTCCTCTCAGAGGTATCTACAGGTCGAGGAACCTGTCCACAAATATGTCACTGACATAATCAATTTATTTTACTTCCTATACTACTATGGTTTTCAGTTCCTCTGGCTATGTATATGAAATTAATATTTGATGTGGTTACTTATAGTTGGTGATATGTTGGCCAAATTATTTACCTTGTTTACAGGCTTGGTGCAAAGGGGACCCATCGTGATGGGTAATTTCTTGTGAAAATTCTGTTTATTTTCCTTTTTGCTGACTCTATTTTCCAAACTGGTTAATTTTGTGTTTTCTGGCTCCCTTGGTAGGTTACCCTATCACTCCACATGGAGTTTAGTGGACTTCAACCACTTGTTACACCTTCATAGATTCAAGGATGACATCACATGTGCACTACTAGTTGTTGGGGTGTAGTTTAATAACCAAGATTATCATTGTATTGAACAATCAATGGTTCTTGTTGTTATTATGAATACTTAGATTATCGTGTTGTAGCTTAGGGTATTTCCCTTAGGTGTGAACAATCTCTGTTTTCTTTTAAGTAAGGTGACAACTTCCCAAATCTATTTTTGTATACTTCCATTAAACTCTTGCCCAGTTTGTTGTTTGCTATTTGTTAACTATGAAGGTTCGACATTGATGGGCTCTTGATATATTGAAAGTTTATGATTCTTGTGAACATATGATTTCTTTAGTTTTGATATTCAAAATTATGGTAATATTATAGTGGCTAAGTTTGGAACTGAATTCTACGGTTATTCGCCTTGCGGCCTTGTTAGAGTCTTTTACTTCTTGTATTGATTTGATGATTAAATTTGTATAAAATGGTTACCTATGCAGGTTCATGGTTTAGTTTTCCTCCTTTCCCATTTGTTTAAATTGCATTCGGTTATCCAATCTAGACTTGTCAACACCAGTCACTATTAAATTAGCTTGTTTCTTTAGAGTTTCACTCCTTGGAAACAACCTCTCTAATACCCTTTAGGTGTTTCAAGAGGGAAGTCCAAGGGTTTCTCACTTTCCATCCAGTTCTCTTCTACAAGTAAAAGATTGAATATTAAATGTAGGGTTTGTTATTCTTATATCAGTTGTGTTCACTTGAATAGTTAATATATTTGAATCCTAACTTCTGTAAGTTCTCATAATGTAACACAAAATTATTCAAACTGTGTCTAGCTAACTTCTATTAAGCAATTTTTCCAGTTATTTGCATGGCTCAAAATCTTAGGAGTGATGATTTGATATGAATATTTGTTAATGTAATAATAACCAAACACATAGTGCACACATGGTTATTTTCTTTTACATTTTCTCGCTATTTCAATTATCTTCGATTAAAAATGGTTTTACTGTGCATTCTTTCTTTCCACTTACAAAATCACTATGCTCCCATGTTTCTTCTTCTTTTAGTATATTCACATTTTCCTGTTTTATTTTCTTAAAAAAAAAAAATCTATGGATTCTTTGCCAGAAAAGACATTATTCTTTGAAGCAAATAGTGCTATTTTCAATATGACCGTTCCCTTTTGTTAAAAAAAATTATAATCTATAAAATGTTTGGCGAAAAATTAATTTTTTTATTGTAAGCAAACAATCTCTTTTAAGAGGAAATTAAAATTTTTCTCTATGGATTTTTTTTTCAAAAAGAAAAAGTTATTTTCAAGTAAATGTTTCAATTTCCATGTTTGAATGATGTAAATTTATGTTTCTTGTAGGCAAACAATCTCTTTTGAGAGGAATTTTTTTTTTTCAAAAGTTTCAATTTCTATGATCGAATGATGTAAATTTCTGTTTTTAGGCCGGATTTGTAGTTTTCTCTGTAATCAGGTGTTTTTTATTTTCTGATGTTTCTTTATAATTTTTAGGGAAAATGTTTGAGTGTGTCACAATTTCTATAAATTTTCTGAGAAAAATATTGTCTGATCAAATCTGTGTCCATACCTTCAAAAGATCCAGATAATCTATATATAGAGCCAATCATCTATTATGTTTCAGAAAATAATAATTAATTTTATTTACTTAAATATTCGAACATTGTTATAAAAAGAGATTGTATATTGAAAAAATTAATATAGCCTTACTAATTTTTTTAACTAATTATAAATTTTTATATTGTAAATGGTGATTATAATAATTTTTTTAAATTCTTTTCCTTTTCGCATTCAATTTCTTAACATTTTACAGTGTCATTCTATTCGTAATTGATGGCAAGGACGACATTGATGGCAGGGACCATGACAACTGAACTGGGGAAAGTAAATGGGTAGTGTTCCTTCCATTGTAAGCGTTTCCCATATAATAATTGATGCTCACACTCACTTTAGCTTCGAAAGTGTATTACATTTTAAGATTCAATTCTCGGGGACTAGAATGTTATTTTTATTGTACACCGTGTTCCCAAAGGGATGGACCTCATCCCTAGAGGGCCGAATTTCCTGATTTTGTTTGTAATTTAAGTTTTTGGGTTGTTACACCGCAGACCCTTATATGGCTTTCAATTTTCTATAGTTTTGTGTGTTTGCAAGATTTTAGTTGGTACTAAAATTTAGTTGTGTGTCTCTCTAGGAACTAATACATATGGAAATACTTGTATTCCAAGGTTTCTTCTTATTTTAACACTTTTTGCTTAGAAAAATGTTGTAAGTTTTTTCTATGAAAGCTATGACTATATCACCTCATAGTTAATACTATCATTTGAGGGGTATCTTTGTTTACCTATAACTATATCACCTCATAGTTAATATTATCATATAAATTTAGTTTAATGTTATTATTTACATCACTTGTTATAATCAGTTAAAGTATTCAACTATTTCTGGATTGAAGCTTCTGTTATCACCAAAACAGGAGTTTACTTTTTTTGCATGGTCTTAGATGAGTGCGTAAGTCATCATATGCTTAGTGGGTAGGTGTTAGGTTAGGAGTCTCAAAGGTTTAGTTTTTCTTTTATGTCCAAATAAAGTCTAACATCTCTTTCTTATGTTTCATGATTCCCACGACCCTGTTTAGAAACTCATAGCTCAAGGAAAATTTGAAAATTTTGAAATTATTTTTGAAACTACGATTCTGTAGCGTAAACAGTGTTGCACTACGAAAACATTGCTCTTTTTGCAATGCTTTTTGTAGCGCGCTATGAAAGTTCATAAAAGCAGTCTTGTCAAACATTAATCTGGTAAAAATCCGTTAGAATTTTCATGATTAGGTGTCAGTAACAAGTCAGTCCACGAGTATGCCACTGCTCCAAACTCATCATTTTGAATTTAGGGGTCATTATGAATGATAATTTCGAAATTCAAAGAAGTTGTCCAGTCTCATCGTCTTAGTTTGCATGCAAGCCCTTGAAACAAAGTTGTGTTCAACAAAAAGCTTTGGGAATTATTCACCAAGGATTTATTCATCCATCATTCAAGTGAGGCTGATCAATTGAATTTCAAAACAAGCTGGTTTTGTTACAGGGACTTAGAAGAAAAGATAACGGAGGAAAAGAAACACCACATGTCTGGCCATTGTTTGAGAACCGAGCCAGAAAACACTGAGGTCCTAAGTAGAGACAAAGAAGTTGTAGAGGCCTTCAAGAAAGTAGGGTGTTGGAAGTTTTGTAAAAAATTGCAAGGAGGGCATACCCAAGTAACCAAGGAGTTTGCACTTCATCTTGATGGTTTAAAGGCAAAGGCCAGAATGCTTGATATGCAAGTTTCTCCAGAGGTTATAGCATTGGTAACCGAAATTCCTAGGGGACAAGAGGCCTGGTTCAAGAACTTTAGATTCAACATGGAACCATGTGAGGTGTTCCTGAAGCCACAATTTTTAGAAACCAACTTAACCAAAGCAATTCCTAAAGACTACATCAAGGATAGCTACACCAACCTGCTCTTCGACATTCAACATTATTTCACCTGTGAAGGTAGATACCAAAAGGTCTATTCATATCATTTTAAACTTCTTTTACATTTTACTGGTATTGTTTCTCTAGATTTGCCTTACTTTCTATTTTGAAGTATAACTAAGATGGCAGATAAAATTTAGCTAAAGTCCCAAGGGTGTGAGACTTCCCTGTTTCAGCATGGCCTAATTAAATTGATAGTGTTACATGAACTCAAAAGGGTCAAAAAAGATTGGCCTTCATTTTGGTTTGTATGTGACTTTGTAACAGAAAAACAAGGTGAAGGTGCTAGCTCTAGGGTCAAAGAAACTTCATCAACAGAAGTTAGCAAGTATGCAATGACCAAGGCAAAAAGGTCTGCTAAATTAAAGCCAAGGAAGCATGTGAAGGAAAAAGCAAGCAAAACCTCAGTAGCTAAAAGTCCAATAGTCATTCTTAAAACTCCTAATTCTGCCAAGGGAAATATATCTGAGCTTAAAGGAGAAACACTAGAATAGTCATCCAGCAAACCAGTTCAAAGGAGACTTACTAAGAGCCACATTGCAAAGAAAAGGGGAAAATAGTGTTTTCAGGAGAAGGTTCAAGCTTGAAGGGTGACTTAAGTGATATTTTAAGGGCCATTGACATTACAGAATCCCCTTTGGTGCAGGAAGATGTGACCGAAGTTGATCAAAGGAAGTTAAAGAAAGTGAAATCCTCCAAAAAACTGGAATTTAAGGATGAGGTTGTAGCTTTTGTTTTCAAACCCAGAAAACCCTTAACCTGACAATCCAAGAAGCTACAGGAGTCCAATGTTGAATTGGAGAGAACAGAAGAAGCCTTTGTTGTTCAAGAAGAGTTAGAATTACCATCTTCATGTATTGAAGGAGACAAAAACATGGTTCCTGCTACTCAAACACAAAAGGCCGATTATGAAGTCATGGAAAGGAGGGTAGAAGCTTCCAACAATGAGATTGCTAAACTAAGGGTGAAAGCAAGAGAACATGCTGCTAAAAAGAAAAACTTCAAAAGGATGAAGGCTCTCTCGGAGACTGAAAGAGTGCCCAAAACAGAAATAGTTAGTAGTGAACAACAATACTTTAACTGGATTGTTCCTACAACCAAAGAAGCCAAATTTGTGAGAAAAATCAATATTCAGCTCAGAGCTACAAACAAGGGATTGAAGAGGAAAATTGAAGATCTGGAAATACAATTAACGACTCTGGAAAAGGGTCTACAACAATGATGAAACAAGGTGTTGAAGAATGGCAGTGAAGGTATTAAAACAATTGTTGACACATAAAAGAATTTTGGCATAGAAAGGAAAAGCAGCTGCAAAGAAGAGCATCTATGAAGGGATGTGATTTTGATTTTTGGTTAATACATAAATCTTCTCAAAATTTTGGAAAAAGCTCCAAAACCATTTATTTTTACAGGCCATGTTGAAAAAGAACATGCACAACAGTTTCATAGCACGCTACAAAACTTATGAAGATGATCATTTGGCTCTTATAGATGCATTGTCGAGAAAATGTTGGATCAGTTCCAAATTTTGAAGTTTCTAATGGATATAAGTTCATGTGTGAACTCTCACATGGCAGGGGTGCAGGTAGCAAAGCTTCAAGGAATACTCCATAGGTAAAATGAAGGCTGTGCTATGAAAATAGAGTATTTTCATAAGCATAGTAATGTTTTCATCAACATGCTCAAGTTTCCCTTTTGCACAGGTGGAAAATTTTTTTTCAACAAATCATTAATGCTTGACACCTATACACCAACATAAAACTATTTGAAGATAAGCATAAAGGGTTAAGGACCTAAAAAAGAGGAACTTTGTCTCATGATTTTTAAGGCAGTTAAGGCATAATATAACAGGTTTTGCAGCAGCATCATGGTCATCACCAAACTCGAGGACAGGGTTGGAAATTTCATTAGTAAAGTAAAGATTGTGTTATTGTAAGAAACTATGGTTTTCATACTTAATACAGAGATTAGTTTGACTACCCAAGATTCACAAAGAGTTAATGTGTTTGATGTCCTTATGGCTTTGTTCAATTACTTATTTGCAGTGGTATGAGCTTGTGATACTTAGAATTCATTGGAAAATGCTCTAACTTCCTTCACATGTTTGTAAACTATGTTGATTCACTGTGTTATTGTTTTATTCATAAACCTAAACTCTAAGTGCCTTGACTTCCATGTTTTGATGATCATGTTGTTTTGTTGAAGACCATTTTGACTCCATAGCTCAATAGCAATTTGCTAATCATACTTTTGAGCAGTCAACCAATTATACTTTGTTTATGTTGTTCCTAAAGTTAGTCATCTAATCTTTAATCAAAAACCCTAAACCTAGTGAGAGAGCCCTCTCAGGTTGACGAGGCTAAGCCTCAACCAAAAGATTGGTTTGAAAGAGTTACTGAGAGTCTACTTGATCAATAGCCTATCAAGGTCAGATTTTGTGATAACAGCTTCTATAATTCCTATATCTTTAATTAAAACTTTACATAGGAATTACATGGTAATTCTTACTTCAATACAAAATATCCTTCAATTTTTTTTATCTTTTGAAGAGAGATGACCGCTTTAGAATTCTTTTGCAACCCCAAGCTTAGGAAGCAAACCTCACCCCACACAATTCTATTGTAGCAAAAAAGTCCAAGAAACAACAATACAACAAGCCAAGCTTCCATAAAATGTGAAATTCAGCAAGCATGCAACTAGTCTTACAATCCACCACCACCTCGCCTATTTTAGCAACCACTTCTAGAAACAACTGTCACTGGTACAAGTAGTTATCTCAATCTAGCAATGTGTGACACAAAATGTTTCTTTCAAATTATCTATTCTAGCAATAACCTTTCCTCTCATTAACTCTTGTGATTTTTTAATAACTTTTACAGAATATAATTATTTTAGTGATTTTATAACTAGTTTTTTCACACAATTAAACAAATTAAAATATCTACAAATAATATTTTTTTTATTCATAATCATATTTTTTATTTATTATAAATTAACATTCAATTTTTAAACCAATTTTCAATTTTGACCATGGTGAATGGTAATGAAATTTATAGACTATTGTAATATGGGGAATTTCTTTTATTTTCTGACTATGATTGTGCTTCATTTATAACATAGTAAATAATTTTTTTTAATGCCTAGTTCAGCTTGAAGGCTTCCTAAGAGGTATTCAGGTTTATTCCAACCTGGTAATAACTAAAAACATTGTTTATTCAACTTTGGTCATGAAATTTATGGAAGCCAAATATAATAAAATTATAAAAGTGAAATTAACAATTACTAAATATTCATTAACTAATATTAACACTCTTTATAAATTTAAAAAAAAGAAATTAACTTTTACCATATAATCACCAACTATTGTTAAGAGTCCTTATAAATTATAAAAATAAAATTAATTACTAAATATTTATTAACTAACTCTTACAACATATTAGTAAGCGGTCAATATTTCCCAAATCAATCTTGTCATGTGTTTCTTCCTTTACTTTTCTAAAGAATTAAACACTCACACTAAACATATACTTTGAGATATTAAAAAAATAAAAAACAACCAACCCTCTTCCACAAAAAATTCACATAATACCCTTATGGGCAAATTATTTGTTAAACCATATTCCAAGTTGGTTTTTCTAATAAATTAAACACTCACACTAAACAAATAATTGACCTATTAAAAAAAACAAAACAACCAACCCTCTTCCACAGAAAATTCACATAATACCCTCATGGGCCAATTATTTGTTAGACCATATTCCAAGTTGGTTCTGGCCGCCTCCTGTAATGGTGAAAATTTGACAGGTTTTTGGATCGTAATTGATATGATATATCTCTAACAGAGTCGCCCTTCTTGTAATGACCCAAACAGTTATATGAATAATTTTCCAAATTACCATGCTAGGTAAATATGAAAACCGGAATTATTACTATTTCATCTTGAAATGTTATTATTTCAAATGATGGATTAAATAATATTGTAAATAGCCTTATGAGAAAAGTTATTTACTTCCTCTTGTCTAATCAAAAGAAACGGTTGCCAGCAAACAAGGGGCAGCCCTAACTACTTTTTCTTCCATAGAAATGGAAAAAGAAAAGAGACCTGGGCTGTTAAGGAACAGACAGGAGAAGGTAGAGAGACAAGAACTAGAGGAAGGGTACTATGTCTGGTGAGGACCAAATGGTACCAGCGCTACTGTGCGTTACTCTGCATCGCTATTAGCGTGCATCATCTTGCTGAAGGCAGTGGCCTGCAAGTGAGCTTGGGGGAGAGAATCAGATCTGAGTGACTGATCTCGTGGTTGGGAGGATAACAAGCTTTAAATGAGTTTCTCCAGTGTAGAAGGGTTCAGAAACTAAGAAAGCGCAGTACAGGTAAGTACACTATGACTACAGTATTTATCGAGGAATTCTTTTCAAATCTGTCGGGTTATTAGAGACTGTAAGTGAGGAATTCATAGTAAATCTGTTAAGGCTATTATTAAAATAAATGAGGCTTCATAGAAAAACTGCGTAGATTATCATTACTGTAAACAAGAACTCATAGCAGATCTACGAAAGTTACTAGAGTTCACTGTAAGTCTGTGAGGGTTGTGATTAATGGTAAAGAAGATTAATCACAAAACCTGTAGGACTGTTTCTATAAAAGAATTATATAATGGACTGAGTTAATTTTTATCTATTTTACTGGATAAGTTCGAATCAGAGAATATCCTGAGAATGACCAGTACCATATTAAGAAATAACAGGTAAATATAATGCTATGCATGGCAATCATAGAAGTACAGTTGAATAAAGTAAACACTGTCAATCCATGCGCGTAATATAAAAGACAGTAAACCATAGAAAAGTTCGGTAAGATGAATTCCGGGTTCCATTATAACCTGTATATTAAACACATTTAGCAACATTAATGATCAGAGCCATAAGACGTAAGGCCGAGGGGCTCTCTGGCCTTATAATACGTCTCACGCCTCCATCACGAAGGCATAAGTAACTGGGTTAAGCATAGTACAGATGCGAAACCAGAAAAGGAAATAAGTGAATGCCTTGAGTGACCGAGGTGGGAAATCTAGTATAATAACTTGGAAAGTGATAGACGACCTGTAAATAAACATTCATATACATAGTAAATCATGAATAACCATTGCAGACCGACTATTGACAAAACCCTGTATATATTTAGGAGAATAAACATGTATGAACCATAAGACGCGAGCGGACTTCCGGGTAAAGAAGTCATCAAATAAAGATACGCATATACCCGGCGACAAAACCTACAGCACAGTCCGTAGAAATAAATCGATAAACGATGGACAAAACCACTGTAATCACAACCGACATTTACATTTAAAACTACTATGGTTGAAGTAATTATCCACGGAAAAGAAATAGAGGTATCTCTGTGATACAAGACGGCGATTACTAAGATCGTAAAACCCTTGTAAGAAAACCATGCCATAAGATAAGTAACAAGAAGCACATGAATGAACTGCTCAATGTCCAGATACATTAACCGTAAACGACAATGCCATATATGAGAGCCAAAGGCATATATAAAATCAGAGTACATTGCAGTGTAAGCCCTGTAACCAAATAATACACCGAAAAACACAATACCAGTAAATGAATAAGTCTGCCGAGTGGCTTCATACTATTCAAAGGAAAAGAAAACACAATATTACACTCAGGTCCTCGAGTAAGCTCGAGTAAGACCATTTAAAATACAAAAACCACCCAGGGTTTCACAATGAATCAAACCCTCTGTAACAAAAATGCCGTCGAGAGCTTCACGGCTCGAGTAAATCATAACGGAGGAGAACAAAACCCCTGGTATGGAAAGAAATGACATTCAGGACCGATTCCAAGTTAAATGAATTCAGAGACCGTGTCTAGAACACTTACCCGACTTTTGCAGACCGATTAAAACCCTGCAACTCCTGAACGTTCATCACTGGTATGATCCCGAGGTTATGGCGGGCTTAGCTGTGGCATTTACTGCCTTCAGCTACCGTAACCAGTTTCCCAAAAATCGTATCAGGGAAGATCGCAAGAGAACCAGGTGTCCCTGTCCGGAGTACAGGTGGATCGCCTTCCGGATTCATAAGTCGGTCGAAGCATTAAAGTCAGCTGACAGATAGTAGCGGGAGCGCCAAGGTGGCATGACTATCCCGTCAAGTCCGAGGTCTTGCCATGTAAAATCATCGTTACCAAATAATAACAATAAAACTATTAATACTATATGATTCGCAGGTAGTGTTATTACCTCCAGCAGTAAATGTAATGTGAGAATTAATGCAGGTAGGAAGTAAATTTTTTTTTTTATTTACTATATATATGGGTAGTGACACTTCTGTTGCGTCGTTCTTCTGCATCAAAAACATTTGGATCATCCTCATATATAGCTCCCAACAATTTTCCATTTACAAGGTCGTAGGCCTTTATACACCTAGGTCCTGTAAAATTGTCAAAACCAAATAAATTGTAAGCTTACCGTTTCTGATCAATTCATTTCCCAGTTAAGAGCATTACATTATTAATTTGAAGTAGTGAAATTTTATTTTTTAGTTATTAAATATAAAGTTAATAACGGATAATAGTAATTTTCATCTTATTTTATGAATTTATTTTTATGGTTTATTTAATATTATTATTATTAGATTTAAGGTTTTTTTGTGATTTATAATGTAGGGATGAGTTTTTAAGATTAATTACATAATTAAGATTGGGTTAATATCTAAAACCAATTAATATGGTTCATGGTCAAAATAATGTTAAAAAAGTGGACCATATTAATTGGTTAAAAATATCTATCAAATCTTAACTATGTGATTAATAAAAAAACACTTGTATCAATCATTATTATTAATCAGATTCCAAAACAATTCAAAGATTTTCTGTTTCTTATTACTCTAATTGATATAATTATTTATACTAAATAATAATCAGATAAATTAAATACCTAATTAAAAAATGAATGCATTATTACCTCCATTCCTTTCACGATCAGGATGATCCAATTTTCTCATGTCTTCGCAAGCCAGAATTAAAAGGTTTTGCGATAAACAGGGAATTGCACAGCGTACTCTCTCAGCAATCTTGAATAGAGACATGCCATGAAAAGTTATTATCTCGTATGTTTGGTGAAGGGTGCGTACTACAACTTGTCTATTCTTGGGCACAACTATAGGCTTGTGCAACGCCATAACATTTGTTTGCCTAACCTGGGGATTGGAGGGGTAACTAAAGTCTACACTAACCATTTTAAGATCTTCCTGATATAATAATATTTCTGTGTCACTGCAAATAGTAACCAAATCTGGTATGGGAATACTATGAATGGGTGATGCTGTCACGTTGTTAATAAAGTGGCCATCCTCTTTGGAAAATAATATCAGACGTATTTTACGAGGAATCTCTCGATGATACAACGCAATCGTAGAGTTCTCTGACCTGCAGGAATCAACCCTAAACTTAACCAGTGAGGAAAAGTAAACTTAGCAATGAGGAGTGAAGCTTAAACTTAAATTATGAATCAATGGATGTGGAAACCTGTGAAATCCGTGGACCATTGCCCCTTCAAATTCGCATTCTATTGTATAGAGAATGTTGTAATTTTTCAATTCAAAGACCTTAAATTGCCTGACAAGCAAAAGAAGCATAGTTATAATGGATTCTACAGTTCCAGTTTTAAGTATAGAGATATGGAAGCTATGTAAATATATAGAGTTCTCCTCTTACCTTTGGGCCTGTTTATAGAAAATACCCTTGCAGTTGGGAATGTCAAAGTCAAAATGTGATGTTCCCATATCTGCTTGTAAATGGCCTGTTAACTGCACGAGTTCCTGTTGATAGAATGATCTGAAATACATCATGCATAGCATAACAGTTTTTAGAAAGTTGTTGAAAGGGAACAAAAGTTAAATAATCAATCGAAATTAAGAGTTGACCTAATCAGATTGCAGAACAAAATATTTCTAAAATCTAATAGTCAGAATTGGAAGAGTGAAAACAATGGTTTAACCTAGATTTTGTTAATGAATTCTAAAACGTGCACTCTATGTTTTTCACAATGGTTGTGTGTTTTCAGGTTTTTCGAAATATATTTTTTAACGTTTAAATAGATTTAACACCGAAAATTTTCGCACTAAAATTTAAAGTTACTTACTCAATTGGAACGGTTTCCAATAATTCTTCTCGGCCTGCAGCAGCAGCTTTGTTAACCATTACCAAGGAATCGTCGTGCTCATTGTAGCAGAAGCTAAAGGAAAATATTCCTTCTCTCATATTCAACCTGTTTATAACTCTAGGGTTTGAGCTGATTTCTCTCAGATGTAGTTTTTTCCAGCAGTGGTTGGATTTTTCGATCATTGTGGGACGATGTGGAACAACCATGGCCTGCGGTGGTAAGTTTGCGTTCTCCAAATTGATACAAAGTTGAGTAATGAAATCGTGCGACTGAGTGCGCCTGATTTCGTCCTCGTCTTCTTCGCTTTGTATTACTATATCGTACCTTGCCCTTTTATTCCTATGTCCTGAATCCATCTGGTTCTGGTTTCAGAGACAATTTACACGATCTTGTTTCGGAAACAATTTCAGTTACACTAGCACTGAAAGATTGTTTGGTTGGGTTCTTTTACCCATCTTTTCCAATTTATAAGATGAAAAGGTTAGAAATTTTATTTTTTTTAATTATTTTTTAATTAAGTTTCCATATTTTTAGGTTTAATTTTGAATTTTTTATAAAATAAAATATTTATAAAAATATTTGATTTGAAATTAGCTATGGTTTATGGGTATATGGTATTGTCACAAGTCATGATATTGATCTATAGTATTATAACAAACCTTATTTACTAGTTAATAATATCTATGTTAAAAATTGAACGCCTAAAAATCTTTTTATATTAAATTTATTGTGATATACATATTATGAATTTGGTTGGCCAAAAAATTTTGTATTAAATTTATTGTAATATCTATATTATGAATTTGGTTGGCCAAAAAATTTTGTGATGTGATTTCTACAAAAAGACGACATTTAGTAACTTTATTACCAATTGAGTCCACACTCAAATAAAATATTTATAAAATATTTTGATTTTGAAATAAGTTATGGTTTTGGGGCATTGGTATTGATAAGTCTTGGTCCCATGACATTATAACAAATATTATTTACAATTGAATAATATTTTTATATTAAGTCTATTGTGATATCTATATTATGATTTTTGGGTAGGTCAAAAAATTTTGAGATGTGATTTCTACCAAAAGACTTTTGTTGGTAATTTTATTATTGATTAAGGCCATGCTGAATTAATTTTTTTATAAAATATCTTGATTTTGAAATAAGTTATGGTTTTGGGGCATGTGGTATTCTTAAGTCTTGGTATTGACCCATTACATTATAACAAATATTATTTACAATCTAGTAATCTTCTTATATTAAGTTTATTGTGATATCTATATTATGATTTTTCATGTCGACCAAAAAATTGTGCTATGTAGAAATCTACATGAAGATTTTTTAGTAATTTTATTATCAATTGAGGCCACACTCAAATAAAATATTTATAAAATATTTTGATTTTGAAATAAGTTATGGTTTCGGGGCATGTGGTATTGATAAGTCTTGGTATTGACCCATGACATTATAACAAATATTATTTACAATTTAATAATTTCCATGATAAAGTAAAGGTAAATATTGTCAATTATAAAACTTAATTAGGCTGAAAATGAGAATGTTTTTTGGATTAATCACATCATTAAAATTTGGTCCACGTTTAGAACTAACTAATGTGGTTCAATGTTAAATTATAACACAACTAATGTCGTTCAATGTTGAATTGATAACCCTTAAAAGATATTATAGATTATTACCTAGCTTTAAAAAAATATTACCACATATTATGGATTACCTAATACCTTGAGTTTATAAACAATAAATTGCATTGTATTAAAATTATCTACATATGGTAATATTTCTTAGTATTTAGATTGTGTAAACAATAAACAATAAATTGTATTGTATTAAAATTATCTAAATATTGTAATATTTTAACCTAATAAAAAATATAATATATTTAAATAATATAGAAATGTTATTTAATTTAAATGGTTATTATCTAATACCATGGGTTATTTAATACCATGACCCTATAAATAGTGAAACATAAATATAATCCTTGATTTACTAAGTTCCAAGAAGGATAAAATAGAGTGGAAAGCCATTGATCCCTATTTCTAACTAATCAATATAGTTCAACTTCAAACAAGTCAAAACAACTGGTATTTTTGTAATCATATAATATATTAATAAAAAAGGAGAAACTAAAAACTAAAATATTAATGCAAATTATTTAAATGAGGTTAATAATAGGTTTATGGTTAATAATAAAACTAATTTATCAATAGATAAATATAAAATAGGCAAAAGAGAAAATAATAATAATAAAGATAGGAGCAATATTTAAATGAGATTTTTTGGAGTTTCCAATATATTTTGAGTCAATGAAAAAATTATGTTCAAATCTTGATTTGTGTCATTTAAATTGGTTTTTTTTTGTGTATATATAGATTTAGCACGGGCACCCTCAAAAACTGTTGGGGCACTTCTATTGTGAAGAGTTCACCCATCAAACTTGTGATTTCAATGAATCCTGTCATATTCTAGACAAATTAGATCACAAAATAAATCAGAAAACTTTTCAGAAAGTTCCACTCAGAGAATACTCTATAAAGATAAGGTGTCAATAAATAATAAATTTATAGTAAGTCAAAGTTAAAAATAAAATGAAATAAATAAAAATGTAAAAACAATTAATTAAATCTAATTAAGTAAATAATAGGGTATTTTTGTATAACACTAATAATAATAATATAAAAGTCTAAAATATTAATATAAATTATTCTAATAAGGTTAATAATAACATTTATGGTTGACAATGTTAATAATAACAAATATTGTTAATAAAAAACTTAATAATAACAAATATTGTTAATAAAAAACTAAATTGGGAGTAGTATTTCCATGCCAAATCTCATCATCATCTTACTTAGAAATCTTGTTTTTTAAATGTCCTTGCTACCATAGCCACTAGGATTTTCGATGGTCAACATTTTGATGAAGATAAATCTCATATATTAGGTATTTTCATGAATAATGATTATGGAAAACATAAGGCATTAAAACATTCCATAAAGTGGAAAGGGGTCCAAAGCCAAGATTAATCTCAATAATCTTGTTTCCACAATGGAACTTTTTTTTATTCAAGGAACCATAGACATGCAGGATGTATTCTCAGGAAAAATAACATCTCTATGACCTTTTGTATAGAGAATTTTTCGGAAAAAATCACATTGAATATTTTGGTCGACCCATTTTGTACCAGTGAGTGTGGTTCATCTTCAGGATCTCTATGACCATCACGCCTCTTAGAACTATTCGTTCTTTCCTTGGATCTGTCAAAGACCAGGTTGATCCCTCAAACAATAAAGGGGTTTACTTGATCCCTTGTTCTTGTGGGAATCCCTATATAGAAGAAATGGGTCATCCTATTATGCTTCAAATTCTTAAACACTTTACCGACATTAGACATAATTTCTCTCGTTTCTCGGTTCTTGTTGAAAATTCCACGAAGACTAAGCATCACATATGTATTGAGGATATGAGCATCCTTGCTAATATTTCTCATTGCAATCACAAAATGTTTAGAGAAATTATCGAGATAGAGAAACAGACCAATAATTTAAACTTGAATGACAGTTAAAAAATTAGTAGAAATTAGATTCCCACTCTTTCTTTGAAATTTATTTCTTCTTAATGTCCTTCCCCTTTCCTCCCCTTCCCCCAATTATTTTTTCTCCTTTATTTTATGTTGGTTTCTTTTTTGAGTGCTTTTCCCCTAACTTTTTCTTCTTCCTTACCTATTTTGTTTTTTAGAATTTTATATCTTAATCAAGTTACTTACCTATTTTGTTTTTTAGAATTTTATATCTTGGTCTAGTTTTAGGTCTTCTCCTTATTGATTTATTAATTTCTTTTAACTAATTTTTTTGGGTCCTTACAAATTAAGATTCAATTAATTAAAATTTAATTAAATGATTTTTATTTCTATATTTTTAACTTTGCTTAGTATAAATTTATAGTTTATTTACAGCTTATTTTTATTATTAATTTTTCCATTTGGCCTATTGTATATTTATCTACTAGCAATTTGGTTTTATTATTAAAGATGATGGTTATTATTAACATTATTAACCAAAAAATACTATTATTAATATAGTATATCAATATTTACACATTTTTTTTTTGATTTAATTTCTTTTAATTTTTATTATATCATTACATTATTACAAAAGATACTCTCTAAAATAATATTAGATTTATTAATAATTTTTTTATTTTTTATTTATTTCACTTTATTTTTTATTTTTATATTTATCTATTACTAATTTGGCTTTATTATTAACAATAAATATATATTAAATCTTATTAAAAATATTTATATTAAAATTTTAGTCTTTTATATTTGACTATAATTTTTTTTAATTTTATTATATCATTACAAAGATACTTTATTCTGGTTCTAATTTTAATTATGTTTCCCTCTTAATGGATATTTTCTTCGAATTTTGACTTTCAAATATTAATCTTACTATCAATTTCTTAGGACTCCTCCCTATTTATTCCCGTGGTTGAGTCAATTTTTTCTTTATCTATTCTTCCTAAAGATGAACCACTTTGGTTGATTTAAAGCACACCAACAATGAAAATAGTGATGTCATGGATTCAAAAAATAGATTTCAAAATAATTCTACTCATAAAAGCCTGCATTCACAAAGATTTGGCACATCTTAGCACTCGACATATAGATATTTGTAAGTATAAAGTTCTTATGTGCTTGTTAATTAAATTTAAATATAGTTATAAAATCATTATTTTAATTGGTAAAATGATTTTTTATTTATAAAAACTATTTATATGTTATATATTGCAGAAAGTTTATGGGGCTACACAGTAGAACGCATTTATACTGTTTTTTCACAATTTTCATCAAGAAGAGCATGTCTTCACAGATTTGAACCTGCCATAGCCAAAAACACAATATGTTCCTCTACCACTTGAGCTCAACTCCTTTGACAATTAATAAAAACAATATTACAATATAAAAAACTTGGATTTCAATTTTGTTTGCATTAACACCTATACATTTCCATTGTATTGGACATCTTCCCCATAACCAACTTAGATCCATCTTTAGTTTGGGTCTAATGAGTGCTAATAGTGATCAAATATCTTGACATCCAAACCTCTTTTAGAGTGAAAAGAGATTTGATCCCTCTTGGTGTTTGGTATATTTAGATTCCCCTCTGGACGCTTAGTAGATCTAAATTTTCCTCTCGATGCTTGGTAGATCTAGATTTCCCCTTCGAAGATTGGTAGATCTCGATTTCCCTCTTGATGTTTGGTAGATTCAAGTTTAAGATGGATCTAGCCTGGTTTAATTTCCCCCTTTAAGTGACCATATGAATGGACTACTCCTCAGCATTGCATGGTGGTGGAATTGGAGAGATGGGTAGTGGTGCCATCTATAATATTGTCTTCTTTCTTTCGACATCCAACATAAGGTTATTCAGCTTGTCCAACCTTTGCATGAGATTATCAAGAGTTTGATGTTGAACTACTAGAACCTTTACAAGAAACATCTCGACATGCCAATAAAGGTCTATTGTATGTAGATTGTGAATTTTTTCCCTTGATATTTCTTGTATCTAGTACCCATGCGGTGACTTTCTCCATTCACATCTTAGTCTAGGACCTCCTACATTTTTTGGTGAATTTCCTCTTGCAAAAGGTTGGTTTCTTCCTAAATCTCACAAGGATTGTGCTCTTGAAAACCATGCACTGAGGAATCAACATAAATTCTCGTCCTAGAGATGCCCATTGTTCCATGTCACCCCCTTCCTCTATGCCAATTTGTGCATTGACGCATCATAGAAATAAGAGGTAGCAAGACATAGTTAATACTTAGTTGGTGCAAAGTCAAGAGATTGAAGAGACATTGATGTAAGAAGATGGCCAAAAAATCTTGTGAGGAGGGTTGCACCATCGAGACCTTCTTATCATCCTTGTTTAGACATCTAGAATAAAGTTCTTCATCTTGTCCAACATGTACATGAGAATGGATTTAGTTTGATGTTGATCTACTAGAACCTTGGAAATCAACAAATTGATATACTAATAGAGGTGCACTATATGTAGATAGTGATTTTTTTTCCCTTGAGAATTTCTTATATCTAGTACCCATGGGGTGATGATCACCATGAAACCTGTCTAGGGGTGGGGG